>JANAVB010004399.1:16800403-16862291 GCA_029216955.1 Iris pallida | reverse complement strand
AACTCGCCCTATGGAGCCTTTGTTCCAGTGCCAGAGAAATACACGCAAAGTTGGTGGACCAAGAACCCATGAACAGCCGAATACAAAACTTAGATCTAGGAGAAACAAGCCAACGAAATCCAAATACTAAGAACTAAACTCTCTTAGAATCACAAGGAGAAGCCAAATGAACCATAAAAATATGGTTCTCAAGTAGAAGCAAGTTTGCACTTGCCTTCTGCTGCTGGTAGGTGGTGGAGAGTAATGAGAGGAGAAGAAGAAGAAGAAGAAGTAATGGTGAAGAGAAGTAATGAGGAGAGAGAAGGGGAAGGATGCTTTAAATAGGAATGGGGTGGTAGGTAGGAGTTAGTGGGCCAGTTTGCACAGATCCATCCAAGCCGAAACCCAATAAGACTAAAACAAATAAATTGCAGGTAATAAAATTGTAGAAATATAATTGCAGAAATAAAATTACAGAAAATAAATTAACATGGAATTTAAAGAGCAGATAATTAATTAACATGAAACTAAAGGAATTTAATACAGAATAATACATGATAAATACTAAATAAATACACATAAGTTGTACATATATAAAAATACGCATTCCGGGAAGGGGAGTGACATCTCTACCCACCTTAGAAAAAATTTCGTCCTCGGAATTTCAAATCCAAGCAGGGTAGAAACATCGGGGCTAAACTGATACAAGCAATTCTAGTGAGCAAGCAATCATTGTTACCATATCAAAAGCAAGTACTATATATGTAAATCCATCAATCTACGATATCAGGTAGTTCTATCCATAAGGCGATAAGCATGAGAAATCAAGACAATCAAGGTATACAGAAAGAGATATACCTTGTGAGTCAAACAGGTGTGGATACCGTGATCGGATATCATCCTCACGTTCCCACGTTGACTCCTAAGGAGTGATGACCCCAAGCAACACGGACAAGACTAATTGTTCGGTTCTTGAGTATCTTCTCTCTTCGGTCCAAATGGACACAGGCTGTTCCTCGTAAGACAGGTTGGTACCAACAACCAGCTCAGAATGATCGAGGACATGGCTTGGGTCCGATACATACCTACGTAATTGAGATACATGAAAACGTCATGCACCTCTCATAACGAAGGTGGGAGTGATAAACGATAAGCAACATCGCCTATCCGATCAAGGATAACAAATGGGCCCACGTACCGCGGACTCAATTTCTCGCGAACGCCAAATCAATGACCCCACGAGTAGGTGAGATCCACAAAAATACGTGGTACCCAACAGAAAACTCCAGCGGCCTACGATGCTGATCCGCCCAATGACGATGCCGATCCTGCGCAACTCGAAGTCGCTCTCTAATTCCTTTAACTACTTCAACCGTCTGAACAATCATTTCCGGGCCTAGCATTTTCTCTCTCCAATGACATCCCATGCTAGCAGTGACCTGCACTTCTTACCATATAATGCTTCGAATGGCGCCATCTGGATACTGGCCTGGTAACTATTGTTGTATGAGAACTCGACCAAGTGCAGGTGACTCTCCCAGGACCCTCCAAAATCTAGAGTGCAAGCTCTCAACATGTCTTCTAAGGTCTGAATCGTTCTTTCTGATTGCCCATCCGTCTGCGGATGGTAAGCCGTGCTAAACCTTAACTTGGTACCCAGACTATGATGTAAACTCTTCCAGAAGTGTGATGTAAAGCAGGTATCTCGATCCGACACAATACTGACAGGGACTCCATGCTGCCTGACTATCTGTTGCATATACAACTCTGCCAACTTTTTTGTAGATTGCCCTACTCTAAGGGAAAAAAGTGTGCTACCTTTGTAAGTCGGTCCACTATCACCCAAATAGCATCCTTACTACTTGGCGATCTTGGTAAACCGGTCACAAAGTCCATTGTAATATTCTCCCATTTCCATTCCGGGATAGGAAGCGGTTGTAACAACCCAGCTGGCCTCTGTGTTTGCTTTTACCTGCTGACATACCAAGCAACGGGAAACAAATCTAGCTATCTCCCTCTTCATTCCGTTCCACCAGAAATGTTGCTTGATATCTTGGTACATCTTAGTCCCTCCAGGGTGAATAGAATACTGAAAACTGTGAGCTTCTGCCATAACCTCCTATCTGATATCTCCACTAGGCACACATAGACGTGATCCAAACCTAAGTGTACCATCTTCATGAATTCTTATCTCCTTCCTGAGCCCTGACTCACATTCTGCCCTAAGCTTCTGAATCTTTGGGTCCTGTGCCTGAGCTGCCTTGATCCTGTCTATTAAGTCGGATTGGACTTGCAGACTAGTTAGAACTCCTACATCACTAGGAAATATAACTTCAATGCCCATCTCCTGAAGGTCTTCTAAGATATGCCTCTGCGTTGTCAACATAAATGTGCCGCCTCTTCTGCTGAGAGCGTCTGCCACTACATTCGCCTTGCCTGGGTGATACTGAAGCCCCACGTCATAATCCTTAATCAACTCCAGCCATCTTCTCTGCCTCATGTTTAGTTCCTTCTGAGTAAAGATGTACTTTAGACTTTTATGATCAGTGTACATCTCCACTCGGTCACCATATAAGTAATGCCTCCATAGTTCAGAGCAAACACTACTGCTGCTAACTCCAAATCATGAGTTGGGTAATTCTTCTCGTGTTCCCGAAGCTGCCTAGATGTATATGCTATCACCTTCCCATGTTGCATAAGGACACATCCAAGTCCTTTACCTGACGCATCACAATATACTGTAAAACCTCCGGGTCCAACTGGCAATGTAAGAATAGGTGCTGATATCAACTTCTGCTTCAAAGTCTCGAATGATGCCTGACATTCTGCCGACCAATCAAATGGCACATCCTTCCGGGTCAAACGGGTCATGGGCGCTGAAAGCCTTGCAAAGTCTGATACAAATCTTCTGTAATACCCTGCCAACCCCAAGAAACTTCGTACATCTGCTACGGTCTTGGGTACTGGCCAACTCTTACTGCTTCTACCTTCTTGGGATCTACTGCTACTCTAGCTCCTGATATGATATGACCCAAAAATGAAATATGATCCGACCAAAACTCACACTTGCTGAGCTTGGCATACAACTGGTTCTCTCTCAGAACCTGCAACACTTTCCTGAGGTGGTCTTCATGCTCCTCTTCACTAGCAGAGTATACAAGAATGTCGTCAAGGAACACAACGACAAACTGGTCTAAGTATGGCATAAAGATATGATTCATCAAATCCATGAATATTGCTGGAGCATTGGTCAAACCAAACGGCATTACTAAGAATTCGTAATGCCCATACTTCGACCGGAATGCTGTCTTGGGAATATCTTCCTTCCGAACCCTCACCTGATGGTATCCTGAACGAAGATCTATCTTGGAGAAAACTCTAGCCTTGCTCAACTGATTAAATAAGTCGTCGATCCTGGGTAATGGGTACTTGTTCTTCATTGTTGCCGCGTTAAGCTTCCTGTAGTCAATGCACAATCTGGATGACCCATCCTTCTTTCCCAAGTACCACTAGTGCTGCCCATGGTGACACGCTAGCTTGGATGAACTTCTTTCCTTCAATTCCTCTATGTGCTCATACCTTGGCCTGCTCTGAATCCGCCATTCTTTAAACCCGATCTGATATCGGTTTAGTTCCTGGTGCCAATTCTATACTGAACTCAATATCTCTAATTGGTGGTAGACCTGGAAGTTCTTCAGGAAATACATCTAGAAATTCTTCAATTACCTTCGGAATCTGAACTTCTTCCATTGCCGCTACTACCCCCTGCTTTGGTTGAGTTGCCTCTGATCTGACTAAGGTGAACCTCTTCATGCCTGGAATATCAAAAGATACACTCCCTCTACGACAATCTATTGTCGCATGACTGTCTTTCAGCCAGTCCATGCCTAAGATAACGTCGAAATTTCCAACAAGAATTCTATCAACCGGGCAGGTAAGGAATGCCCGCAAACTACAACGCTACATGCTAAAATAACTCTACTAACCCTACGAGCCCATTACCAGTGAGTATATTCAACCTCCCTGGCAATGCCTCGAACTCCATTCCTAGTCGTGTCGCAAATCGTGCAGATATAAATGAATGGGATGCTCCCGAATCAAACAATACTACTGCGGGATATGAGGCGACGAGAATGTACCTGCCACAACATCTTCCGATGCCAATACCTCTTCCAAGGATAGATTGAATGCTTGCCCTCGAACTCCTTGCTGATTTCTATGCTGCGGCCTAGCCTGGTGCTGCTGGCCCTGCCTTGATGATGCTGGGTGGTCTATGCTGTGTTGCTGCATCGGCGGTCCCTGCTGCCGAAACATCTGAGCCTGCGGTACTAACGGACGTTGCGCTAATGGCCTAACTGCCACCGCTGGTCCTCGATATGGCCTGCCCCGGGTGCTGGCAGAGCAGGAAACTGCTGTCCTGGTCCTTCTGACCTCGAATTCATGGGACATGTGGTAATCCGATGGTCTGGATTTCCACATATCAGACACAGTCCTTTCAATGTCCGACACACATCTCTAGTGTGCCCCATCTTCCCACAATAAGTGCAGCACGCCGGGGGTTGCTGGTTCTTCCTCTGTTGCTGTTGTTGCTGCTGCCTGGGTGGTGCTGGTCCTCGTATTGCCATATCGTGGATACGAATGCCAGTGGATGGTGCTGTTGTTCGGGGCGCTGCTCCCCCTCCTCCTTCAATCTGACTGTGGGATCTCTTCTGACCCCCAGTCCTAGTCACAAGCCTCTGAATGGTGAGCTCATGCCTTCGAGTTGCCGTCAATATCTCGTCAAAAGTCTGGTAATTATGCCCCTCTATCAATTGCAAAAGTTCGAGATGAAACCCTTGCTGAAACCTCATGGCCCTCTGGCGCTCTGTTGCTACCATCTCTGGGGCGAATCTACTCAATCTGCAGAACTCTGCTGCATAAGCATCTACAGTCTTGTCAGCCTGTCTGAGGTTGATAACTTCTGTTGTAGCTCAAACTGTGCCACAACTCCATAGTACTTGGTCTTGAATCTAGCAGTGAAATCGTCCCAAGCCACAGGACGTCTGATGCCCACTTCCTTCGATTCCCACCAATCACGTGCGAGATCCTGAAGTAACAACTTCACTAGATCTATACGTTCTTCTGCCGGTACCTTAGCTGCTGTCAGAAAGCCTCCATATCCTTAAACCATGCATCTGCCGAAATGGCATCCTCCGTGCCCTCGAAACGGTGGGGGTTGTACTTGCAAAACCTGGCTGATGCTCCTGAATCAGCCCTCACTCCTCTTTCCACAGCCGTCTGCAATTATTGGTTGAGCAACACATTCTGCTCTTGTAGCTGAGTGTGCATGTGCTGCTGGGCCAACATCTGATGTTGCTGAGCAGCCATCATTCCTCTCATGATCTTCAGAAGGGCTGGTGTGTCCACTTCCACAGGGGTAGGTGGAACTATGGGTGGGTTTGGAACATCCGGATACTGCGGTCCAACTGCTGGTTCTACTATCACTTTTTCCTGGATAGTCTCCTGAGGTGAGACTGGCCCTGGTTGCTGACCAACCTGGTCATGTTGCCCATGTTGCCCTTGTTGTTGCTGTCCAGCTCTGACCGATGCAGACGAAGTGCCCCTAAGAAAAGGGACAAGAGAACAATCAAACGACCGGACATGAAGGATCAATAAAGTCAAAGGATACCAGAATGTCAAGCAAGAGTTGAGAATAACGAATCAGGAGATCAAGGGGAAACATGTGTGATTGAGACATCCTATAAATCAAAACACCCCACAAGTCTGAAATCAGACCTGCATGGGCCACCTAAAACCTTGTCACGCCCCAGAACCAGAATACTGGAGAGCGGGAGAATGACTCAGCCAGCTACGTATTACGGGTAGATGAATACCGTATAATACGATCAATGCTGTCTAACCAGACAAGGGGGAGCATACTACATAAGAGTCTTACTATGGTCATTTCACATCTATTGTCTCAATCATTCAAGCAAGAAACAGTAATAGAGAACATGTAAGATAAAGCAGTAAGGCGTCCCAAATGCTCAGTCAAAATGTTCTTGAGATCTGGCTTTACAAAACATAGCCAGATGATATAGCAAGTATACACAATTGTTATCAGCTGCAGTCTGACTTAATTACAATTATGTAAAAGTAAGTACAAGACAATCCGACTAACATGTCGGTGCCAAACGGCTAAGTATAAAGGTAAATAACAAAACGAGCAGTAAAGTAAGGAACCCACTCGAGTCCTCCTGCAATCATTCTCCTAGTGTTGACCATCCTGGAGGTAGAAGTAAGCTGAGTCCTCGGGAACGGCTCTAAATCTGGCCATGCAAAACCAGAGAGGTTAGACCTCTAATAGCAAGTACCACAAGGAAGGACGATATGAAGGACTAAACCAGTAAGTAAAAGAATATAATATAGATCTCTGCTTGCTACTAGGATTCACACACATTACGACACTTCGAACCAACCTCCCAACCAAACAAGGATAGAAGTTGGCCCGTCATGTCCTGACATTCTGATCATCCCAGTTAGGTAACAGAGTAGTACAGTACACAAACAAATCATCTTGAACGGCTAATCAATCCTACGGCTTGCTATTGTGAGTCCCAAGTTATCCTGGAATAATGCAATAAAGATCCCTCAGTTCTTACTATGTGCGAGCAAGGCTAGTCTATCCAGTCAATCATGTGCGCCATGCATAAATTAGACGAGTCCTAGCAGGACGCCCGTCAAATACAATATACAATAATAATAAAAGCAGATACTGTTCCCTGCCCGTGTGGCAGATTTACAGTATCTGTGGGAACCAGCCGGCCCGTCAGGTACTACTCGTTCCAAGGGGGCTGCCATATAAGAACTCGGGAATCCATTCTCTCCATGCAATCATTATTTTATTTAACTTAATAGTCCCTACGTTGAGTGAAATCCCATGCGTGGATCATGGTCATTCAAATGAGTACTTTCGTACGGGGTACTATATGCACAACTCTACAACGATACCAGTACGGTTAGGTTGCAGGTCTTACATAGCGTAATACAGCAATCAAATCTAACCACGGTAATCATGCCTTGACAATAAAGTACACATGCTTCTTTTGTAGAAAATAAATAAATAAATAAATAAATAGATTGAAGCCTGCATGTGTATGTAAGTCAATATTCGGGATCAGCTAGTCGATCACAATAGTTCATAACATGAACGCGTCTCATTCATTTATTTTAATAAGACGACTAGCCAGTCTCTTAGTTCCAACTAGGAACGCATGATCAATTAGTCAAATAACCATCGTCATTAATGGTGACAAGGCATGAAAGTCATTTATCATCAAATAGGGTCGAGTCTATAACTCTCGAGGTCAAGTTCCAGTCTTACCGGGTATCCATATACCAATCCAGACACTTGGCACTAATACACAACCATAGGTATTAAAATATTAACATGCTAAGATTTTCGGGTTCATGCAAAAAGGCGTAAGGATATAATAGGGAATTATTATGCCAATATTAAATGAATAAAATATAGAACAAATAAAACTCCCAAGTTAGGAAGTCATGCTAACCCGTCTAAGCTAAGTCCAAAAGTCACGCAAGAATCGTATGCGTGAAAAGTACGCCAAGCCCGGCATGAAGGAGTGAGCGTAAAAGGAGTACACTCAGATAAACGTGAGCGTGAAAAGTGAAGCGTGACAAGTGATAAGAAATTCACGCACATGGATGTGTGCGTGACAAGAAATCCACGCAGTCATGGATGTGTGCGTGACAAGAAATACACGCACGCTCATGAGAACGTTAGCGTGACTAAAAATACACGCACGCACGCACAGCGTGAATGTAACTCAAAAGTCACGCAGACACGCACAGAGTGAGCGTAACTCAAAAGTCACGCAGACACGCACAGACATGAGCGTGACTAAAAATACACGCACGCTCATGAGAACGTTAGCGTGACTAAAATACACGTACGCTCATGAGAACGTTAGCATGACTAAAATACACGTAAACACGTAAAGACGTGTACGTGACTGGGCTGATGTCTCACGCGAGAACGTAAGAACGTGTGCGTAAAACATCTCCCGAACTCGTCCTATGGAGCCTTTGTTCCAGTGCCAGAGAAATACACGCAAAGTTGGTGGACCAAGAACCCATAAACAGCCGAATACAAAACTTAGATCTAGGAGAAAAAGCCAACAAATTCCAAAATACTAAGAACTAAACTCTCTTAGAATCACAAGGAGAAGCCAAATGAACCATAAAAACATGGTTCTCAAGTAGAAGCAAGTTTGCACTTACCTTCTCTGCGTGGTAGGTGGTGGAGAGTAATGAGAGGAAGAAAGAAGAAGAAGTAATGGTGAAGAGAAGTAATGAGGCGAGAGAAGGGAAAGGATGCTTTAAATAGGAAGGGTGGTGGTAGGTGGGAGTTAGTGGGCCGGTTTGCACAGATCCATCTAAGCCGAAACCCAATAAGACTAAAGCAACAAATAAAACGCAGGTAATAAAATTACAGAAATAAAATTGCAGAAAATAAATTAACATGGAATTTAAAGAGCAGATAATTAATTAACATGAAACTAAAGGAATTTAAATACAGAATAATACATGATAAATACTAAATAAATACACATGAGTTGTATATATATAAAAATATACATTTCGGGAACGGGGAGTGACAACATAATATTTATCCATATTTTTTGATTTTTTCTTGTCCGTAACCAATCCTCTTATTCCCTCACCAATTCTAGACTACCCTATGTCCACCCTAACTAAATTGACCGTTCTGGACCCGATGCACCGGTCTGTACCACCAAAAGAGGTTCCCTTGTGTAGTTGTTACACCAAAGTCGCAGTTCATGCCACCATGATGATCGCAGCACACCAGGCGTATTACCAGGCAAGACACCTTGCCGTTTGCTGTTTATTTATTTTAGCTCATATTTCATGCATTATTTATTTTCTTTATGCAAAATAAACTGTGATACATGGCATAACCTGTTAGAACTTACTATTCATTTATATTATGCTATGTGTTATTTTCTTACACATTAAACCTAGATTTAAGGGACCACCTTTGTGTGTTGCATTCATGGCCTTGTCACGTTATACCACGAAGTTGTGTGTCGCATGTAGAACACGAAAGTGTGTGATTGGCTGGCCACCAGTACGTACAAACCGTGCAATAGGGATAGCCGCTAATAGAGGTTGCATGCTAGTTTGACTTAGCGGTTAAAGAGATATTATTGTGGATACAACATAGTAAGCATTGGGCGGGGAGGACAATTCCTTAGCGTATGGGCTTCGATGCACTTTCCCTTGTGACCCGGACTCTTCGCTGGAGATACGGGATTGATGACCATGATTATGATGGCCACTGACGATTCTGCGGAACGTCATGCTCTTACTGATGGGGCCTCTGGTGCCCCAAGAGGGGACTATGCCGATCCTATTTAGCCAGGGCCCATGCGTAGGAAGGATTGTTCTTAACTACATTTCACTTAGAACGGTTAGGTACCTTTATCCGTTAGGTACGAGTACTTTGGTTTGGGTACTTGTATCTGACCGTGGCTTGGAACAATAACTTGTCGCAGATTAGTTCGTCACATCTTGTCCTTGTTTGGTTGTAGGTGTGACTTACTACTTCGATGAGAAGGTATTGAACCTTGTTGGGGTCCGGATACCATATTGGATTCATAGCATGGAAAGATACGTCACCGTGAATTAGTTTACAAATGTCCTTGTTTGGTTGGGTGATGGTACGCTCGTTCAGTAGGTGCGTATTGGACTATGTTATAATTCGATTGACTTATTATTTGAGCAATATTTATTCAGTTTATATGGCATGATATTATGTGTCTTGTTACGTCCCTCTGAGGACCTGGTTATCTCTCCAGGTGTGTGCTATTGTCATTCACAGGTGTTCTAGCTCTAGCCGTGATCATCGCTATATCTTCGAGGATGATTGCATTTGGATCGTCTTCGCTTCGCTCGCCAAATTCATATCTTTTCTTATGTATTTTTTCTTTACTTGTTGGTAGTGGATTTGTCTTCGCCCAACATATTGTATCAAGACAATTCATTATCTTTATATAATGTTTTATTCATTTATTTTGCGTGGAAGAGATTAGTTATGGTTCTACTGCATTTTACAGCTTATGTATTCATACGAGGATTCCATATATTGGAGTGTACTTCGTATGAATACAGCTGACATGTCTACGTTCCTAGCCCTACGTATTTTGGGACTGGGACGTTACACGAAAAACGAAGGGTGCACTCACCCGAGGGTGCGCTGCTCGAGACAGTGCGTGGCCGAGGCAGCACACGGATCGTATAAGGGAGAGAGGAGGGGGCGTTTGTCGTTCGTCGGCGGAGGAGCCGCGGCGGTGCAGTACTAGCCGTCGAGAAAACAAGAAGAGGGGGAGGCGGAGGAACCGTCGGGGCTCGGCCAGGTCGGGGCAGAGGCCATGGCGGTAGAAGTGGTGCTGGTGGTGCGGCGGTCGCATAGGAGGGGGTCGCGCTGTGGCGGTGGCTGATGGTGGTGGAGTGATGAAGATGGCGGTGGCGCCGACGGAGGAGGAGGGGCCGCGGTGGTGCTGGAAGTCGACGATGATGATGGTAGGGCTAGGGGTGGTGGCAATCGGCGGTGGGGGGAGGCCGGAGACGACGGGGAGTGAGCAGGGAGAGAGAGTGATGTGGAGGTGGTGGCGCGGAGATGGGAGTGGCGCGGGCGGTCGCAGAGGAGGGGGGGGACAAGCTCGGGAAAAAGGGGAAGAGGAGAGTGAAGAGAGAGAAAGGTGAGGGGAAGCGATGAGTTGAGTGAAGAGAGAGGGGTTAGGTAGGGGGTGCGGCTGGGGTGAGAGAGGAAGAGAGTGCTTTATTTGGGGAGGAGGGGTAATGTATAGGAAAATAATAATAAAATAAATAAATAAATGGGTGAATAATTACAAGGGTAACAATAACCAGGCCAAATCAAGATCCCGAAAATAGTAAAATTTTAAATAAGTATGAAATTTGAAAACTCATCAAAATGTGAAATACATCAATATACCTATTTCAGGAAATAGGGATAACAGGCGTGGCACTGGTTGCAGCCATTGGCGAGGTAGTTTGTTTCTCGTTTATATTGTTTCATCTTGTGAAGTTTACTAACATATTCAATGAGAAACTGGCAATGATGATCCCGTCCAATGGCGTGGCACTGGTTGCAGTCATTGGCCTTTTAGTGAGCCATATGTTGTTCTCTTTTCTTCCTTTTTTTTTATTTTGGTGCAGAGAATATGTTGAATCATGAATGTTGTATTCTGTTCTTACACTTGCAGTGAGATGGGCTAAATTAAAATACTGAAAGTGAATGATCCTTGATGGAAGTTCTGTAAATTGCAGCAAGAATGTTCTGTTCTATTTTGTATATTTTGAATCATGAATATACCTGTAAAGTGCAGCAAGAATGTGAATTAATGTAAAGTGCAGCAAGAATGTTCTGTTTGTTCTGTTTGTATATATTTTTGCATCTCTGATGGGTTTCGTAGTGGTTATATTAGTTTACAGGTTAAGATATTTGGTTATATTAGCGTTTGGATAGAATTCGTGTTATATTTGCATCAAACATAGTCTGATGTCTGTATTTGCTTACAGGTCATCTTCCTGTAAAATTCAGCAAGATTTTTTTGACTTTTAAATATATCGAAGCCCGGCCAATTTAGCCAAGGCCCACAAACGAAAAACCAAATCAACCGACCTGTTATTTTAGGTTCGGTTGAATTCGGTTTTGGAACTGGTCGGTTCGATTCAGTTTTACAAGTGGGCGGTTCGATTTTTTTTCGGTTTGTAAAACTGACGGTTCGGTCTGACCGAACCGACCGTTTGCTCACCCCTAGCTTAGACGGCTCAATTTTCAGCCGAATTGAAGCCTCTTGTAATATAAAGATATCTCAATTCACTATTCAACTTTTTTTCTCGGTGCTTTAATCCTTTATACAATGTGGAATCGGAAGCAATCATGATTCCAAAAGAAAATACAACCCACTCTATAATCACGTTAAAAGAACGGCAATTTTTTACTCTACTTACCTTCCATTTTCTTTTTGTTATTAGGCTTGTATTGCATTTTTGACCAAAAAAAAAAATTTGTATACAATAAACATTTTTCTGACAAAAACAAATATTCTGTAATAAAATAAACAAAAAATTTCAGTGAAAGCATTCAAATTTTACAAAATTATACGTAAAGGATTACTTTCACAAAATTATAAACAAAGCATAGGAACGTCTTCCGAATAGCGTTCTTCTCTTTAAATGGATAGAATATTACTTTTCTTACAGTAGACATTAACGTTGTTACTGGCAAGAGACGAGCAGAAAAATTATATATTCAAGAAAAACGCACTTAGGAAGCACGTTTTTTTTTGGAGAAAAACGTCCTTCCTAAGGGCATTTTCCTTAATACATTTTCCATGCTTTCGGCTTTGGGGTTAGCAGCAATAGGTTTTCATAGTAATTATTGTGATTGAAACGGCTTTGGGGTTAGCAGTAATAGGTTTTCATAGTAATTATTATGATTGAAATTTGTAGATTGTAATTAAATTTGCTATTGTCAACATTTTAATTGCGAAAGGAGAAGAAGGCTAGGTCTAGGCAAGAGACTATAGAAGGGACGAATTCGAAGTGTCAAAGAGAGATCAGTTCGGATATCGGATCGGATTCGGATATTATAAAAAAAATCGAATACGATACGGATATTGCCATGTTCGTACCGATAAGCAAGGGATGATAGAGGGGAATAGTTTTCTTTGAAAATCATGTATGAAAATATCTTATTAGAAATTCATGTATGAAAATTTCAGCAAGTTCAATTAACCATCTTGAACAATAATTACTATGAAAACTATTGCTGCTAACCCAAAGCCGTTTCAATCACAATAATTACTATAAAAACATATTGCTGCTAACCCCAAAGTCGAACGCGTGGAAAATTATTTATTAAAAGAAAACTCTTAGGAAGGGTGTTTTCTTGGGAAGGAGACGTTTTTCTCAAGGAAAACGTCCTTCCTAAGATCGTTTCCCTTTAATATATAATTTTTTTCATGTTAGTCTTCATGCCAGTAACAGCGTTAACGTAAAGTAATATTTATTCATTTAACGAGCAGAACATTCTTCGGAAAGGCATTCCTATACTTTGTTGTAATTTTGTGAAAAATAATACTTTACGTAATTTTGAAAAAAATTTATGCTTTTACTGAAAATTTCCATAAAATAAAATATAAGTCTAATAAGATAAAAGGTGGAATATAATTTTACCGATTCATATAATAAGAATTTCCTAAATGAAAATCCATCACTAAATTTCTTTTTTCCTTTTTTTAATCAAACAAAACGTAACATGATTAGAATATTGTAACCAAGACTACGCAAGGTTGTAGGACCATGCAGTCACAAACAAACGTAACAAGATTTACTAACGAAGACTTTATTTACTGAGCATTGGAGTGAACAAAGTTTTGACACAGCACGTGACATAACAATGATAGACACGACACAAAGAAAGTCACAAAACACTTCTTCCTTTTTCTTTCAGCCGGAGATGTCAATGTCTTGACCTCCGGCTTCTTGACGGCTGCTCCACCTTGGGCACGGTGGTGACGGTGAGCACGTCGTCCACCATGGCGGCTCTCATCTGATCCACCTTCGCGTTCTCTGGGAGGCGGAATCTATTATCCCCGAAACACATCTTAGATGGAAGAATGATGACTCTCTTTGTGAGGCAGAGCTGAAGAAAAAGACGCAATTCTGCTGAGGTGTAACACTCGTTAGTCAACTTTTTGTGACTCGAACGGACTCTTAGACTCAACGGGCTCCCTTCGCTCTACTTGGTTATCTCACAAAAGAGGTCAGGGGACTCTATTTATAGAGTGAGTAAGACTTCACATTTCCCTATCCGATGTGGGACTAAAATACCAATACTCTAAAATATAGTTTGATATTTTAGATATCCCACAATCAGCATAGTCGTGTGCCAGTCCACGCTTACCTTCCCTCCCCCCCCCCCCTCCCCCCTCCCCCCCCCACCCCCCCCCCCCCCCCCCCCCCCCCCCCCCCCCCCCCCCCACCCCCCCCCCCCCCCCCCCCCCCCCCCCCCCCCCCCCCCCCCCCCCCCCCCCCCCCCCCCCCCCCCCCCCCCCCCCCCCCCCCCCCCCCCCCCCCCCCCCCCCCACCCCCCCCTCCCCCGCCGTGCGAGCACGCCCGTGCATGTACGACATCCTGGAGTCCGTGTCGAGTCGAACGACAAAAATCAACTTGTTGGAATTAATCATTTTTTTTAGGAAAATACTCTCACATGGCACCACTTGTGCCCCACTACATCTGTGCATACTTCAACACAAGCAAAGCATTACATTGAGATTACCCATTTGGTGTAGCCGATGTGGGGACTATCTTTCCTAGTCTAAAGACAAAAAATACCAACAATTTCTAACATATCTTAATAATAGGTTAAGCATTCCCCACAGTGACTGTCCATCATGCATTAGGAGATATGTCGCTATGATCCTTGAATCTTCCCGCATGGGTTAAATAACAGCATGATACAAGAATTGGCTGAGCCTGAATTCTGTACCATAACTGCAATTCTTTCCATCACATAATAACATCAACTGTGCTTTGGCTGCCAGCCTGATTTCGACGTATGTATATTGGGTGTCTACAAGGTTTCTTCAAAGACGGCCTATATCTTTATCCATACACTCTAGGGAGTTCTTTTAAAGAGCTTGACATGAAGTCTTTTGCTTCCTTGCGGTGCTACGCGCTATGACATGGCCCAAAGTCGAGACAATGCCTCATGTGGTGTCAACACTGTAGCATGAGGCCCAGTCTCTTTGTAGTGCCAAAACTATTCAGCATGAAGTCTTTTGCTTCCTTGTAGTATTACGTCGCTGTGACATGGCTCGCGAAGCCGAGACAATGCCTCATGTGGTATCACACCATTGTAACATGAGGTCCAACCTCTTTGCAGTGTTGTCTGTCACTCTTCATTCTACAGCATCAGGTCCTCTTGCCTATGTGCGGTGCTACGTCGATGTGACTTGGCCCGAAGTTGATGCCTTACCCTCACTAGGTACCTCGTTTGGAGTCACCCACTATAGCACGGAGTACTACGCTCATTTGTAGTATCACTACCACATTTTTGGCTTGAGGGTATTTGGTCATTTAATTTTTTGGTGATTTTAAAATTTTATTATAAAAATGTTTGTATTTGCTTATTTAAGACTTGACCTAGAATCTTAGCCTAATCTAGGTTAGTCATGAGCTTAAAATCTTGATTAGGATATCTACTAAGTGACAAGATTAGCAATATCTAGATAATTCTAAGTAGGATATTTTCTCCTAAGATATTTGTAGAAAGAAAGCCTTAGGACTAAATTGAACCAATGAGAGGACTTAAAATCATGTGGAGAAGTCTTAGCCACACATCTACAACTAAACCTAACCTTAATTTCCTAGTGTGGCCGGCATAGAGGCACCCCCTCCTATAAAGTATCATTTAGTAGCCCCTTGCCTCTTTGAATACCTACAAAGAACCCCAATGTTCTTCCCCAAATTCCTTTCCCTTTATCAAATTGATCCAAATTGAGGCTACTCTCTTGCATGGAATCATTTCAAAAGTGGAGGCTAGTGGAGGCTTGCTTGCAAGGAGTGGAGTCATTGGACATAGCTTGAGGAAGGAAACTTCTCATTTATGAGCCCTTTTCATTGAGATTGACTCGCAACTGGTAATCCCTTCAAATCACCCTAATTCTTGATTTCTTTCCATAGATTCATCTATCTAGCTGTCCCCTAGCTGTAGAGTGAGTTTGGTAGGAATTGGACTTGGTTTGGTGTACGTATCGACACGTTGTAACGCCGTAGTTCGTATTACGTATTTTGGTATGCGTGTACGAAATCTCGACCGTAATTAGACTTGTCTTGCTTAGCTTGATCCTGATTTAATCTTGCCTTGGTTTATTTTGGGTTCATCTGGTTGTCGACTTGTCTTAACTGGCTAGTCTTGGGTTTTGCATTGGCATGGTTAGTAGCATTTCCTGGTTCATGTGGTTTATCCTGGCCTTGGCCTGCATTGGGTTCGGTTGGGTTCAGCTTTGTTGGCCCGGTTTGGGTTGATATGCAAACCCTACCTACCACCATCCCTCATTTATTAACCAACCACCATTCTCTCTCCTCATTCATTACTTATTTACTACTTCTCTTCTTCTTCCTCCTCATCTCCTTCTCCACCCACACCACCGTAGGCAAGTGCATTGCTGTCACAAGAGAACACCATGCTTTTATGGATCATTTAGCTTCCTTGCTTGATTTTAAACTACCTTAGAACTTGGCTTTTCTCATTTTGATGCATGAATTTTCGTAGATCTAGGTTTTAGCATTCTTTCATTTCATGGTTTTGATCTACTAAACTGGTGTTTTCAAAAACTGAGAGTTCCATGTGATAGATATTATGATGTTACGCAAGTTTGGTTTGGAATGGTTGGATTTCACCGAGACTTGACGAGATGAGGCTTTCTTGAGCTCTTGAGCTTTTACGCCTGCTTGTCCTGGCCTGGAGGAGAAGATGAAGTTCTACGCACACGTTCTTACTTGCTAGTGTAGCTTTTAGTTTTATGCCCACGTTTTACGTGCCAGCGTGTCATTTATTCCCCTTTTACGCACACGTTCTACGTACCCGCGTATATTTACCCTTTACGCACACGCATTTGTGTGCCAGCGTAATCGCTTCTACGCCGAGTTCATTTCGAACTCTACGTAGGGGCCACTCCGCGTGGGTAAAGTGCCTACCGCGTAGAGCTCCGCTCGCGTAGAGCGTTTGCCCGCGTAGAGCGCTTGCTCGCGTAGAATCTGCTTGCATGCACTCTTGCTCGCGTAGAGCTGCCCATTCCTTAGGTCTTGCCCGCGTAGAGCTGTTTTACGCTCGGGATCTATTGGCCTAGTGTACTTGCTCGCGTAGAGCTATCTAACTCCGTGTCTTGCTCGCGTAAAGCTATTTTTACGCTCAGGGCCTCATAGCCTAGCGTAGTTTCATTCGCGTAGGGGCTTGAGCCCTATGGGCCCGTTTGCTTTATTGTTCTTGCACCTCTTGTCACGAACTTGATGATCACGAGGTGATTGACATGACTGGACTGATAATTGTACATGGCATGGTATAACAAGTGAACTGACATGACATGACTTGACAAGACAAGACAAGCAAGCCTGATGGAAACTATTGAATGTTGTTGCGGCGGCTAGCATGACATGACAAGAATGAATGGCCTGGACGCCGTGGATGATTGTGTTTGTACAAGTGAACCAGTATTGTCTCGCATCATGTCTATGACAGGGATCCCTGAGTTCCACGGTCAGGGGTACCTACTGAAATTGACTAAGGCTAATAACTAGAATAACCCAGTAGTCATGAAGAGATTTTCCATCTACAGGCAATCCCGTTATCTGGCGCGCATGTGGACTTGTAGCCTGCGACGAGTAGGGCACACTTCCAGCACACTGTCATGTGTTGCACCCTTCATGAACGGATATTCGACCTGGATAACCTGGATGGTCTGCAGGGCTTACGGCTGTTGGAATATCTCATTACATTTTGCTAGTAACTAGGCCTGTGATAACCCTAGTTAGTTAAAGTATCAAGTCGTACTTATTGTTGGTCGTGATTGATTGGATGGAGTCTAACCCAATCTAGTCTTGTCCTGATCCTGTACAAGATTGTAACATGACCTGATTGCTTGTGCTTTATTTTATCAATAAATGGTAGAAAACCAAGTTCCGTTCAGATGAAGGATTACAATCCCGGTCCTTGTTTGGTTTAAGGGTTGTAACTTGGTTATCAGAATAGTCCCATGGTTATCTTATCGTATATCATCATGATTTTCCATATCTCCAGTTTTATGTATAATTATGTTTATGCTAATTGCTGGTTTTAGTTCTTAAATGAAGCCTCCTTTGTGGCACGTGCTCTTTCTGGGATCTGACCCAGCTGGTTTTGCGTGGCCAGATACCGGAGCAGCTCCAGAGGATCTCCCTACCTTTCCGCCAGATGGTGACCATCAGGCGTAACCCTGGCAACGAGGGGGTTTATTTGCTCTCCTACTTATTGTAAAAATATTCTTTTGAGGCGTTTAGTCGGCGAGCACGTGTTAGCTCGATTCGCACTTTACTTACTGTCTGCCTACGGGCTGTGGCATGATTAACAAATCCTAGGGTTGAACATGTATGACTAAAATTCTTGCTAGTCTTCACATTTTGTACGACTAGCTTCATGATCATCCAAATATGTAGTGTATGGGATGCCTTACTATTATATATTTTGATGCTCTAACATCTTGTAACTGCTTTTACTTGCTTGAGATTGAGACAATAGGCTTGTTCATGACCATAAGAGACTGATGGCTTGTAGTTAAACCCTCATGTATCTAGACAGCCGTGACCGTATAGCGAGTGGATTCCATTTCAATATCATAGCGGCTATGTATGTCCCCGCTCTCCAGTATTCTCGTTCTGGGGCGTTACACGTGTCAGTGTCTATGCTTGAGTGTTGATGAAATGCCCCCAAAGAGATTTATTTGCATAATTTCAAATTTTATTTAAACATATTTGTAGATCTATAGGTGCTCTTTGATTTTGTATATGACTGAGTTAAATTTAATGTGCAGTTCGTGTCCAAATTGGACACGAACTTGCTGTTTGGACACAAAGCAGGGGATACTGTGATCCCCTGCTACTCGATGTGTGTGCATGGACACGACACGTTTTGAGCTGAGATTTCTTGATACGAAGGGGCAATCACTGACACCTTGTATACGAAGTACGAGGGGAATCCATCGAGTGGATCGAAAGAAATCTCGATCGTACTGATTTTTGCCTATACTGAACGAACATGATTTTGCGTCTGATACGTGTCTCATTCACTCGACACGACTCACTTGGACACGAGACAGACATGTATGCACGTAGCCCTATACCTGGCGAACACGTGGACATGAGCACGAGGTGTCATGTGTCGTGCCCACGAGCTCGTGGACTCGCCGTACGAGCCTGTGGTGCAGGTATGTCTGTGTGTGTTCTCGTGTGATTGACCACCTCGTGTCCTATGTATGGATACGAGACGACTCAGGTGACACCTCTTATGTGCACGAACCATTACCACTTGCTAATTTGTGATCTTAATTGGTTTTAAGTTGTGATTTAGGGTTTACCTAATTGTTCTGATACTGTGTTCTGTTCAGGGTATTTTCAGAGTTTTAAAGTATAAAAATTGATATTAATGATAATTTATAATGTTAACACATATATACATATCTGGGATGCATGTTTACATGTTGGGTTCAATGATGATATGGTTTTGTTTCGAGTTTGGCTTTTTGAACACCTCATAGCACACATACACACAACACACACACACACACACACACACACACACACACACACAACTGCCATATACATAACTGAGAACTTATATGTAAAACCTGAGATTGGGATCCCAACCTTAAAACCTGAGAATGATTCTCCTTGATGTCCAGTTTTAAACACCATGTATGTACACTCATTTATTCATGTGACACATTACTGTCATACACACATTTACCTAATGTATATTGCTATGCCTTGACACTCACATGTTCACTATCACACTTATATGGTTGTCACCCCAGTACCGAAATATGGAGACGGACTAGGCCAGCTACTCCATATGAGGTACGTAACGTCATACGGCGATCGTGGCTGTCGAGAGACTAGGGGGTACATGCTACAATCCAGTCTCCTATGGTCCCACAGAGTTCTATGTCTCAATCAATCAAGTCACATCAGCAATTAAATGAACATTAAAGATAAAGCAGTAAGGCGTCCCCGACGCTTCATCAAAATGGTCATGAGAGACTAGCTTTATAATTTAGCTATCTCAGAGAGTCAGAAGTACAAAATTATACACAGCTGCAGTCTGTTTAATTACAATTATGTACTGACACAAAATATCGAGTAATCCGGCTAACAGGTGCCGGTGGCTAAACGCCGCAAAAAGTATAAGCAGGAGTGGTGGAGAAGAAAACCCACTCGAGTCCCCGGACCGCCATGCTCCTAGTATGCACCATGGATGTCAGGAAGGAAGATCGTGTCCTCCGGCTCCGCTACGAGATCTGGCCAAACAAAACCAGCGGGGTCAGCCCCGAATAGCAAGTACCGCCAAAGGGGCACAAGAGTTAAGATTAAAAACCCAGTTAATAGAATGATTGATAATAGTAATATTATGCTACTATTATAGAGTAGCGCAACATCTTCGAACCATATGGCACCCTTACAACCAAACAAGGACAAAAGGTGCCGCATGGAGTCGGGACGTGACGTACTCTATAACTTTCACATAAGTTAAACGGTATAAACAAGAAATTCTCCTGATCATGACTTTGGTCGATAGCCTATCGCAGCACAATACCCAACCCAACAATCAAACAAGAACATGGGTTGGATCTTGTACCATGATAGACCATGTTCCTCAGTCATTCACAGAAGTAACACTTCGCAACCAGAATAAGTCTTCCGTTCATAACTTCGGTCCACAGCTGTCATAGTACGATAACCAACCCAACAATCAAACAAGAACATGGGTTGGATCACGTACCACAACAGTCCGCTTTCCTCAGTTATTCGCAGAAGGTAATAGGATACAAGTAAGTCATTTTCACGGCCAATCAAGTCTACGAGTTTCTAGTGGGACGAGGTTATCCTCGCGTCATGTTATTAGAAAATCCTCAGATCGTATCTTTCCAGCAAGGCTAGCCAACCCAGGGTTCGCGTAGACAGGTGTTATTGAGCACAGGTCCCTCGTAAGGCCACCTTGCCAAAACATGCAATATATAGCGGGAATTAATCGGATACAGTCATCCACTCGTTGCGGATGACACAGTATCCGTGGAGACCAGCCAGTGCGTCAAGACATATCTCAAGGCGGCTGGTGTAACACGATCTCGGGATTTTGCCCTCCCTATGCATCTAGTATGTTTAGTTGCCTAATTTAACTAGGTAAAATCTTGGACTCACATGCTGTGGCCTTCATGATTATCCTCCTAAAGTCGTACTTTAGTACGAGTACCCCAAAGAGGATCCATGTCAATCAGTATGTCAACATGTGCTACCCTCCTTAGTGTAATGCATCATTGCAAATACGCCACGTGGAGTTACGAGTCATTTGTCAAGCATGAACAAGAACTGGGACATTCAAGTACATGTATCGGGTAGGAACACTTTGTTCTCCGGGGTCACATTAGTGCTCATATCATGCTCGGGACAAAAGGTGTAAGGATATAAAATGGGCATATAATATCTGATAAAATATCAAAAGCGTACGCACAAAAGCACGCACGCTCAAGGGGAGCTGCGTACGTGAAAAGTCATGCAGGCTCACTCAAGGCAGCGTACGTGAAAAGTCACGCAGGCTCACTCAAGGCAGCGTAAGTGAAAAGTCACGCAGGCTTACTCAAGGCAGCGTACGTGAAAAGTCAGCAGGCTCACTCAAGGCAGTACGTGAAAAGTCACGCAGGCTTACTCAAGGCAGCGTACGTGAAAAGTCACGCAGGCTTACTCAAGGCAGCGTATGTGAAAAGTCACGCAGGCTTACTCAAGGCAGCGTACGTGAAAAGTCACGCACGTCAAGGAGACACGCTTCCAATAGGAAGCGTACCCAAGTCTAACGTACGCACGCTAAAGAGCGCGTACAGCTCAGTGTGCGTAAGCTAAACAGTCTGCACACTGCTCACTGTCTTCTCCAAACAGCAAGAACACCATGGTTGAACCCAAAGCTTCAAAACATCACAACTTGGCCATCCGAACTCCAAATCCGGATTTCCAAAGTTCCATCTTGGGTGAAACGGAATTCTCTTACATAGAAGCATCAAAACCCACAAAACCCCAACGAAAATAGATCAAGACCAAGGAAATCCGAAAATGATTAAAACTTAGATCTACAAAAATCAAAGCTTCAAAATAAAAATTTCTAAGTTCTAAACTAGTATAGATTGAGGAGAAGAACATGTTTGGCAAATAGTTTTGTAAGAAATCATTGACAAAATTATGGATCCATCTCTTGAGCAAGTTGGTATGTCTTGGTTGGTGGAGGAAATAAATGAGAGGAAGTAAATGAGAGGAGAGAGAATGAGATGAGTTGTATTTATAATCTTGAACCCAAGGGTTCATGATGAACCAAAGGGTTCATGATGAACCATGGGTGAACCAAAAATAGGTTTCCCAAATGAGCCAAAACTGTAGGCCCAAATACAGAAAATAAACTACGAAATATTTTTAAGAAATGCATGAAAAAATACAGCATAATAAATATAGTATAAATACAAGGTAAATACAATTTATCGGTTTACGTATTAAAATACGTATTCCAGGATTGGGGAGTGACATCTCTACCCTTCTTAGAAAAATTCCGTCCTCGGAATTCCAGCCAAGACAGGATAGTGAAATCAGGGCGAGCAAGGCACAATCATATACAAGTTAACTATCATAGCAGTTATTATCATACATCATAAAGTGAAAAAAAGCAGGTGCAGAAAGCATGGAATCGTGTCAATAAGGTGCAAAAATATACCTTATTAGTCAAACAAATACGGATACCGAGATCTGATCTCGTCCTCGCGCTCCCAGGTTGACTCTCCCGAAGAGTGATAGTTCCAAGAAACAAGGACAAGGCTTATCGTCCGATTCTTGAGTACCTTCTCTCGCGGTCTAAAATAGATACGGGTTGTTCCTCGTAAGTTAGGTCGGTACCAACGACTAACTCAGAATGATCGAGGACATGACTCAGATTCGGGATATACCCACATAATTGGGACACATGAAACACATCATGTATGCCAGTTAACGAAGGCGGAAGGGTAAGTCGATAAGCCACAGCCTACCCGAGCGAGAATCTTAAAAGGACCAACGTATCTTGGACTAAGCTTTCCTCGGGTTCCAAACCTGATGATACCCCGAGTAGGCGAAATCCGCAGAAACACTTGGTCGCCAACTCTGAACTCTAGAGGCCTACGATGCTGATCTGTCCAATGACGATGTCGGTCCTGCACAACTCGAAGGCGTTCTCTGACCAACTTAACTATCTCCACAGTCTGCGTGATCATCTCTGGTCCCAACAACTTTCGTTCTCCGACATCGTCCTATGCCAAAGGGGACTTGCACTTCCTTCCGTACAATGTTTCGAACGGGGCCATCTGAATGCTAGCCTGATAGTTGTTGTTATAGGAGAACTCCACTAGATGAAGGTGATCTCCCAAGATCCGCCAAAATCCAAGGTATACGCCCGTAGCATATCTTCTAACGTCTGAATGGTCTGATTGCCCGTCAGTTTGTGGATGATAAGCAGTACTGAATCTTAACTTGGTTCCCAAACTTTGGTGCAAGCTCCGCCAAAATAGGAAGTAAACCGCGTATCCCGATCTGATACTATACTAACTGGAACACCGTGCTGCCTTACTATCTGCTTCATGTACATTCTGCTAACTGCTCAGTAGTCTGTCCAACTCGGAAGGAAAGGAAATGAGCGACCTTCGTGAGTCGATCTACTATTATCCAGACTGCATTCTTACCAGTCGGGGATCTAGGTAAACCGGTCACAAAATCCATCGTGATGTGCTCCCATTTCCGTTCTGGGATAGTAAGCGGCTGTAGCAACCCTGCTGGTCTCTGCTGCTCGGCTTTCACCTGCTAACATACCAGACACTTGGATACAAATCTCGCTATCTCTCTTTTCATGCCATTCCACCAAAAGTACTGCCTGATATCTCGATACATCTTCGTTCCTCCTGAATGAATGGAGTAAATAGAACTATGAGCTTCGGATATAACTTCTTGCCGAAGGTCTCCACTCGGTACACAGAGTCTGTTTCCAAACCTGAGCGTACCATCTTCATGAATCACTAACTCCTTCCTACGGCCTGATTCACACTCCGACCGCAACTTCTGAATCGTGGATCTCCTGCTTGTGCTGCCCTTATCTCTACTAAGGTTGACTGAATCTGCATACTGGTCATTCCTATATCCCTTGGCAAAACTACTTCGATTCCCATACTCTGAAGGTCTTCTAAAATATGCTTCTGCGAGGTCAAGATAAAGGCACTGTCTCTCCTACTCAGTGCATCTGCAACTAATTCGCCTTGCCTAGATGATACTGAAGATCTAAGTCAAAATCCTTCAGTAGTTCTAACCATCTTCTTTGTCTCATGTTCAAATCTCGCTGCGTGAATACGTATTTCAAACTCTTATGATCAGTATAGATCTCTACCCGATCTCCGTATAAATAATGCCTCCACAACTTGAGTAAAAACACCACAGCTACTAACTCTAAATCGTGAGTCGGGTAATTCTTCTCATGGTCTCGAAGCTGTCGAGACGCATATGCTATCACCTTTCCGTGCTGCATTAATACACATCCAAGACCCTTTCCAGATGCGTCACAATATACTGTAAAGCCTCCCGCTCCTACTGGAAGCGTCAAGATCGGGGCTGAGATCAATCTCTTCTTCAATTCTTCAAATGATGCCTGACAGCTAGCTGACCAAACAAACTCTACGTCCTTGTGCGTCAAACGCGTTAAGGGCGCAGAGATCTTGGCAAAGTCCGCCACGAACCTTCTGTACTAACCAGCTAATCCTAAGAAACTTCACACTTCTGCAACCGTTCTCGGACTGGCCAATGCTACGGCCTCAATCTTCTTCGGATCGACTGACACTCCTGCCCCAGAAATTACATGCCCCAGGAACGAAATGTGATCTAACCAGAATTCACACTTGTCGAGCTTCGCATAAAGTTGGCTGTCCCTCAATGTCTGTAAGACAGTCCTAAGATGTTTCTCATGCTCCTCTTCACTGCTGGAATAGACAAAAATGTCATCTATGAACACCACCACAAATTTATCCAAATACGGCAGAAAGATGCGGTTCATTAAATCCATGAATACTGCGGGGGCGTTGGTTAGTCCAAGGGCATTACTAAAAGCTCATAATGCCCATATCTAGATCTGAATGCTGTCTTCGGTATGTCTTTCTCCCGGACTCTTACTTGATAGTATCCTGACCGAAGATCGATCTTGGAAAAGATGCTGGCCTTGCTCAACTGGTCAAACAGGTCATCAATCCTTGGTAGTGGGTACTTATTCTTCACTGTTACTGCATTCAGCTTGCGGTAGTCGATGCACATCCTCGTCGACCCATCCTTCTTGGGAACTAGAATCACTGGCGCGGCCCAGGGCGATTTACTGTCTCGGATGAATCCCTTAGACTTCAACTCTTCTTCATGTTGATACAACTTATCCTGTTCTGACGGCGACATTCTGTAAACTCTGTCTGCAATAGGCCTCGTTCCAGGGTTCAACTCAATGCTAAATTCTACCTCTCTGACTGGGGGTATCCCTGGGAGCTCATCAGGGAAGACGTCGAGAAAATCTTCGACCACTCTCGGAATCTGTCCTGGCTCTGACACTGCTACTGAGATGACGCCTCCGGCCTGATTCTTCAAGGTTCGAGTAAAGATGAACTGCTCCATCCCAGGAACGCTAAATATGACCCTACCTCCTCTATAATCAATTGTCGCATGACTGTCTCTCAACCAGTCCATGCCAAGAACGATATCAAAATTCTCCATAGGGAATTCAATCAATGATGTGGGCAGTAAATGCCCACACACCTCCACCGGACATGAAAAGTGCACTCTGCTAACTTTTACGAGCCCATTGCCGGTGAGTATATCCATCATCTCTGGCAATGCCTCAAACTCTAATCCAATCCGTGTAGCATATTGTGCAGAGATGAATGAATGAGTAGCGCCTGAATCAAATAATGCTACAGCGGAAAATGAGGGTGACGAGAATTTTACCTGCTACCACGTCATTTGACGCTAGAGCCTCTCCCAAGGATAATGTGAGAGCCTGTCCCTGGCCCCGCTGAGCTCCTTGTTGCGGCCTTCCTCGACCATGCAGTTGCTGCCTCTGAGGGCCTTCGGCTTCCTGTGCCTGGCGGAACATCTGAGCCTGCGTTGGTAGACGCTGGGCTAGGGACCTTACTGCTAATACTGGCCCTTCACTCGGGGTTGCCACCGGAGCTGGCAATGCTGGAAACTGCTGAGCTGGCCCTCCTGGCCTCTGCATCACAGGACAAGTGGAGATACGGTGGTCTGAACTACCACACCTCAAGCATAAGCCATTCGCTGACGGCACACCTCCCTCGTGTGCCCTGTCTTCCCACAGAATGTATAGCCCTGGGGTGCTCCCTGACGCTGTTGTTGGTTCCTCGGCTGCTGATGCCGAACTGGCGCTGTATTAGTTGACACGGCCGTCCTCCGTGGTGCTCCTGCATCATGAATACGTACAGGGTGCTGGTGCCGATGTTCGCTGCATTGCTCGTCCTCCAACCTGGGAATGAGATCTCTTCTGACCTCCTGTCCTCGATGCCAACCTCTGCTGGGTAAGCTCGTGCCTCCGAGCGGCCGTCAAAACAGCGTCAAACGTCTGGTAGTCGTGTCCTTCCACAAGCTGTAATAGTTCCAAATGAAGTCCCTGCTGGAACCTCATAGCTTTCTCTGGCTCTGTTGCCACCATTACTGGTATGAAACGGCACAATCTGCAGAACTCTGCTGCATACCCATCTACGGTCTTGCCTGCTTGCTTGAGACTGATAAACTTCTGCTGGAGCTCATATCGAGCTACTACGCCAAAATATTTGGCCTTGAATCTGTCACTGAAGGTGGTCCAACGAACAGGGCGTCTTGCACCAACTTCTTCTGATGCCCACCAGTCGCGGGCAAGATCCTGAAGTACCAGTTTGACCTGATCAACCTTCTCATCATCTGGAACCTTGGCTGCTACAAGAATGGCTTCGATGTTTTGAATCCAGGCATCCGCAGTGATGGCATCCTCCGTGCCATCAAAATACCTCGGGTTCAAGCGACGAAACCTTCCTGATGCCCGAGTCAGCCCCGACACTCCTCTCAAGAGCTAACTGAATCTCTTGGTTCAGCAACACGTTCTGCTCCTGCTGTCGAGTCTGTTATTGTTGGTTAGTGACAAGAAATCCCCGGATGATCTCCAGGAGTGCTATGACGTCTGGTACTGCCGTCGGCTGGTGCTGCAGGAGTTTCAATAACCTGCGGCTGCACTGCCTCTGGTTCCACTTCTGCTTGTGCCTGCCCTGGGGAAGGTTCTCTTCCCTGTTGCTGCCCAGTCGAGCCATGCTCTTACTGCTCTTCCTCATGGGCCTCACCCGCTACTGAGAATGAAGCACCCCTATAGAGAAAGATATAAGATTATCAAGTCCGAACGAGAAAGATTTCGAGGATGCAAGTCAGGTTAGAGATCAAGGCAAGGACAGAGAATTCGAAACAGAATTTCAAGGGGAAGAAGTTTTGATTGAGACTCCTAATAATTCGCAATACCCCACAAGTCTGAAAATCAGACCTGCATGGGCCACCACTAAAACCTTGTCACGCCCCAGTACCGAAATACGGAGACGGACTAGGCCAGCTACTCCATATGAGGTACATAACGTCATACGGCGATCGTAGCTGTCGAGAGACTAGGGGGTACATGCTACAATCCAGTCTCCTATGGTCCCACAGAGTTCTATGTCTCAATCAATCAAGTCACATCAGCAATTAAATGAACATTAAAGATAAAGCAAAGGCGTCCCGATACTTCATCAAAATGGTCATGAGAGACTAGCTTTATAATTTAGCTATCTCAGAGAGTCAGAAGTACAAAATTATACACAGCTGCAGTCTGTTAATTACAATTATGTACTGACACAAAATATCGAGTAATCCGGCTAACAGGTGTCGGTGGCTAAATGCCGCAAAAAGTATAAGCAGGAGTGGTGGAGAAGAAAACCCACTCGAGTCCCCGGACCGCCATGCTCCTAGTATGCACCATGGATGTCAGGAAGGAAGATCGTTTCCTCCGGCTCCGCTACGAGATCTGGCCAAACAAAACCAGCGGGGTCAGCCCCGAATAGCAAGTACCGCCAAAGGGGCACAAGAGTTAAGATTAAAAACCCAGTTAATAGAATGATTGATAATAGTAATACTTATGCTACTATTATAGAGTAGCGCAACATCTTCGAACCCATATGGCACCCTTACAACCAAACAAGGACAAAAGGTGCCGCATGGAGTCGGGATGTGTCGTACTCTATAACTTTCACATAAGTTAAACGGTATAAACAAGAAATTCTCCTGATCATGACTTTGGTCGATAGCCTATCGCAGCACAATACCAACCCAACAATCAAACAAGAACATGGGTTGGATCTTGTACCATGATAGACCATGTTCCTCAGTCATTCACAGAAGTAACACTTCACAACCAGAATAAGTCTTTCGTTCATAACTTCGGTCCACAGCCTGTCATAGTACGATAACCAATCCAACAATCAAACAAAAACATGGGTTGGATTACGCACCACAACAGTCCGCTTCCCTCAGTTATTCGCGAAAGGTAATAGGATACAAGCAAGTCGTTTTTACGGCCAATCAAGTCTACGAGTTTCTAGTGGGACGAGGTTATCCTCGCGTCACGTTATTAGAAAATCCTCAGATCGTATCTTTCCAGCAAGACTAGCCAACCCAGGGGTTCGCGTAGACAGGTGTTATTGAGCACAGGTCCCTCGTAAGGCCACCTTGCCAAAACATATAATATATAGCGGGAATTAATCAGATACAGTCATCCACTCGTTGCGGATGACACAGTATCCGTGGAGACCATCTGGCGCGTCAAGACAATATCTCAAGGCTGGTATAACACGATCTTGGGATTTTGCCCTCCCCATGCATCTAGTATGTTTAGTTGCCTAATTTAACGCTAGGTAAAATCTTGGACTCACATGCTGTGGCCTGCATGATTATCCTCCTAAAGTCATACTTTAGTACGAGTACCCCAAAGAGGATCCATGTCAATCAGTATGTCAATATGTGCTACCCTCCTTAGTGTAATGCATCATTGCAAATACGCCACGTGGAGTTACGAGTCATTTGTCGAGCAAGAACAAGAACTGGGACATTCAGGTACATGTATCAGGTAGGAACATTTTGTTCTCCGGGGTCACATTAGTGCTCATATCATGCTCGGGACAAAAGGCGTAAGGATATAAAATGGGCATATAATATCTGATAAAATATCAAAAGCGTACGCACAAAAGCACGCACGCTCAAGGGGAGCTGCGTACGTGAAAAGTCACGCAGGCTCACTCAAGGCAGCGTACGTGAAAAGTCACGCAGGCTCACTCAAGGCAGCGTACGTGAAAAGTCTTGCAGGCTTACTCAAGGCAGCGTACGTGAAAAGTCACGCAGGCTCACTCAAGGCAGCGTACGTGAAAAGTCACGCAGGCTGACTCAAGGCAGCGTACGTGAAAAGTCACGCAGGCTTACTCAAGGCAGCGTACGTGAAAAGTCACGCAGGCTTACTCAAGGCAGCGTACGTGAAAAGTCACGCACGCTCCAGGAGACACGCTTCCAATAGGAAGCGTACCCAAGTCTGCGTACGCATGCTAAAGAGCGCGCGCAGCTCAGTGTGTGTAAGCTAAACAGCTCTGCACACTGCTCACTGTCTTCTCCAAACAGCAAGAACACCATGGTTGAACCCAAAGCTTCAAAATATCACAACTTGGCCATCCGAACTCCAAATTCGGATTTCCAAAGTTCCATCTGGGGTGAAATGGAATTCTCTTCCACATGGAAGCATCAAAACCCCCCAACGAAAATAGATCAAGACCAAGAAAATCCGAAAATGATTAAAACTTAGATCTACAAAAATTAAAGCTTCAAAATGGAAATTTCTAAGTTCTAAACTAGTATAGATTGAGGAGAAGAACATGTTTTGGCAAATAGTTTTGTAAAAAATCATTGACAAAATTATGGATCCATCTCTTGAGCAAGTTGGTACTTGCCTTGGTTGGTGGAGGAAATAAATGAGAGAAAGTAAATGAGAGGAGAGAGAATGAGATGAGTTGTATTTATAATCTTGAACCCAAGGGTTCATGATGAACCAATGGGTTCATGATGAACCATGGGTGAATCAAAAATAGGTTTCCCAAATGAGCCAAAACTGTAGGCCCAAATGCAGAAAATAAACTACGAAATATTATTTTAGGAAATGCATGAAGAAATACAGCATAATAAATATAGTATAAATACAAGGTAAATATAATTTATCGGTTTACGTATTAAAATACGTATTCCAGGATTGGGGAGTGACAATAGTTCACCCTATGATACTATGCTTGACACCATGTGACACTCAACTTACCATGCTCTCACACACCCACACACTTCACATCTCTATACTCACACATACATTTCTCTCTATATATGTATATAATTGCAAGTATGCATATATGTATATATATTGTATATATAGGTTTTGTACTGGCCTTTGATTATATAGTTTGGATGTGATATATATATGGTAGTTTAGAGATTGGGTTGAGTTGTAATATATAGAATATATGTGCTAGTGATATGTATATGTGACTTTGGTATACTTGGTATGCATAGGCTTTGGTTTTGGCTTGGCCTAGTTGACTAAACCTAGACTAGATAACCTAGAGTTGACCTTAGCCTAGAAAGACCTAGAAATGTCTAACCTAGACTTGTTTGACCATGGTTGACCAAACCCTAACTAGATTGACCTAGTTTGACTAGTGTAGTTGACTAGAGTTGACCAAGAGTTGACTTTAGTCTAGAATGACCTAGACATCATGTAGAATACATTGTAAAGTTCAATATTATTATTCTGGACAAGTGGTGACATGTGTTGCTCTAAACAGGACTCCTCTACTGTCTGGACATCTACACTCACCAGATACTCATGATATCAGGCCAGTACATTCTCTGACTCTTTCATACTTGCTAGAACTTATATTCTTACTCTAGATTACTTTACTTGATGCTGTCACGTTGGTAACACGGATTGGTACTATATGGATCTTTTCATGAGATGTTATCCCCCTCGGTAGCATCGGATACTTCATGTCATGTGTGTTTCACTTACATCATGTATCTCTATGCTTTTACTATTCATGTATACTCTTGTGATTCATGTACTCTCATGTTCACAGAACCCTCATGAATCAATTTCACGTGCTCTCGTTTATGAGGTAGCAAAATCATGAATCTTAACATAACTTGTCTCGATCCTTGTGTATTGATTGGGGATGGGGGAGTAGAAATAGTCATGTGAATAATTCCAAAGTAGTGTAGTCATGAATCAACTTTGTAGTATAGCCATGAATATTTCCAGCTATTCACATGTCTATCTTGTACTCTGAATCACTAGTCACTGATAGTTCTTTAATTATATTAGATATTTTCATTACAGTTATCCCTTTTACTTCATGTACATTCTTTCAGTTATTCATGTATCTTACTCTATTACATGCTTTATATTTTCTGACATGATATGAACTGCGTGAGATGTATAGTGCTCGTTCCTGTCCTGACTGGACCTGTTGATATATTACAAATGATGAGGATGAGGCTTTTTGCACCAACTATTATGGAGCCGTAGATGACACCTGCGACCTGGACCTCCAGCAGGATCCACTAGCAGTAGAGGATGATACCCCCATAGTTTAGGCTTGCTAGCTTAGACTTTATCTTATTTCTGTTGTCTTATCTCATTTGGATACTTTATTGTATATATTTAGGATATTGAGTTATTTAGATATTTTGTGGAGATGTTATCTTAGACACTTAGACTTCTCTTCTGTTTGTATTTTTTTGTGGATTCATATCATATCTATCTATCTTATCGTATCTTCTACCTTAGATTGTGATTGAGATTGTACCTATCTTATTGTTCCTCCGTTCGGAGAGTCTATCTTCTGCAGTTATATTTCATACTATGTTAGATGTTGTGACCTAGGACAGCTTTCTACCGTCGATACTGTGGCGTAGGCTGGACGTACCCACTTCTCGTACCCCTACACTGGGTGCGGGTCATGACACGTTTTTAGTGGTGGCCCATGTAGGTCTAGTTTATGTAGTGATATTCGAACTAGAGTATCACTACAGTGCAGTAGAATATTGGATAACATTTTGAGGTACTCAATCACATTAGAAATAACTCTTATCTAAATTCCTGTCATTTAACTCTTGCTGATAATTGCTTACCTTGAAATAAACTGTCCTCCTTGATTTATCGCTTCTATCTCAGTATTGATTCCTTGTTTGATCTGTCTCCAGGATGGTGATTGAGGCACGATCGCAGCGCCCTATCACGGGAGGTACGTCAGAGATGTCTGCCACTTCTCGTCCAGTTCAGCTAGGACTTGAGACGGCAGCTCCCTTCGTACCTACTCATTTTGGAGTATCTGAAGCCTTCGGGGGAGCACCTCTACCAGTTCAGAGGTAGACCCCAGTTATTCCTGAGGTGTTTCTGCCGCAGCAGCAGCCACCTGCAGGGATGGTTGATGCTGTCCATCTATTTTCCTTTATAGAAAGGATTCTAGAGTCCCACCAGCAGCAGCAGCAGCGTCAGAATGCTGACTTCCGTCAGGGTATAGACGAGGCTCACCAGCTGGTCCGGATGATAGTGGAGATGGTGACCATCCAGGGGCTAGCACAGCAGCAGCATCAATACCAGCCGAGGATGCCGGGCATCTAGGAGTTTCAGAAGATGCGTCCGAGGGATTTCCTTGGTACAGAGGGAATCCACTATATGGACGACTGGATAGAGCATATGGAGGAGATGTTCCGGCTGGCAGAGATACCAGCCCGACTTCAGATTGAGGCGGTAGGCAGCCAGATGCAGGACCTGGCTCACACTTGGTACCAGACAGACCCCCGAATGGGAACCGAGGGACAGACTTGGGCAGCCTTCAAGACGCTGTTCAAGGAGCAGTTCTTCCCAGACATAGCACTGTGAGGCATATAGCAGCAGTTCGAGAGCCTGGTTCAGGGGAACCAGACAATCGTGGAATATACCGGAGAGTTCTGCCGGCTGAGCAGATTTATTACGGACTTGAGCAAGAAGACGAAGGCGAGGAAGTTCCGCAGAGGTTTGATCAGAGAGGTCCGGTCATTGACTAAGAGTGACCGGGATGCTACCTTCGCAGAGATCTTAGCATGAGCTATGGTGGCAGAGGATGACATGGGGTTGAAACTGAAGTGAGGTCGGGACTTTTATGGAGCCAGTGGCAGCGGAGGACCGGCCAAGAGGCCCCACTTCCAGCAGCAGTTCCAGCAGAGGCCGTTTCAGCAGCAGCCTCAGGGGCAGGCTCATTCACCTTTTCAGCAGGTACAGCAGCAGCAGCCGAGACATCAACGGCAGGCTTCGAGACAGCAGTCGACCAGTTGTACCTACTGCAAGAAGCCGGGGTATGGATGGAACGACTACAGGAAGAGGCTAGATAGGTACCTACTCTTTGGTTCAGCGGACCACCAGCTGAAGGAGCATTCTCTATTCATGGGACGAGCAGTGCAGGGAGCAGGAACCAAGGCTCCAGCAGGGCAGAAGAAGGGACCTTTGCAGACTCAGCAGCAGAGGTTTGTACAACATCAGCAGCAGACTAGGGGAGTCCAGTAGGGGCGAGCTTTTGCCATGGCAACTGAGGACACAGAGGCCATCGGAGATCTTATTACAGGTTCTGTTCTTTTCGACTCCATTTCAGCTTTTGCTTTATTCGATTTGGGGGCTTTCTACATCTTTGTGTTTGTATCTTTTGCTATTCGACACCATCTTGCTTCTGAATCGTTGCCTAGGACTTGCAAGATCACGACCGGGGGTGGTATTATCCTCGTTAGTGATATTTGCAATGGAAGGAGAGTTGTTTTGGGAGGCCGAGAGTTGGATGTGAGTTTGCTCGTAATGCCACTACTGAACTATGATATCGTACTCGGTATGGATTGGTTGAGCAGGCACCACACCAGCATAGATTATCGTGGGGGTAGAGCAGTCCAAGGTCTGAGATTGGTTCAGTAGTCCAAGGTCTGAGATTCTGGAAGTCAGAAATCCTCTCTAACTCGGGAGATGCATTTGTAAGTCTGGATTGGGAAAGGACGGCCTGCTGTCAAGGAATTCTTGAAATGTCTCCGTCAACTGTGTACTACCCATGGGGATAGTAGAGTGATAGAAGGTAGTGGGAGCTCGAAACCCTCAAGTGTAGGTGGATCGACTGTTCCGGATCGCATGCTTTTGAACTTATCTGAAAAACAAAAAACTGTTAAAATGCCCTAATCCTAAAAACAACAAGTGTTTATAGTATATCAAAATACCCGATGTACCCGATTTCATATGCTGTGATCAAGTCCCCTAGTTTAATCAAGTCTCCCAATAGTACTCTAATACCTAGGTACCATTAGGATAGACCTGCATGGGCCACCACTAAAAACATGTCACGACCCGCTCCCGAATAATCGGACACGCCCAGCCTTCGTCGTTAGACACGACAAAGTAAGCTGTACCAAACTAGGGAAATCTAACCAGATAATCATAAATGTTTATAATCACAGCATCTATACACGATCCCAGAATGATCACCATAATCCACAATTCTATAAATTTACTAGTCATCAGGAATGAAATGTACTATGAACTCTAAAACAATGTCTAAAAGAAAAGCTAATAATCTAAACCTGAAGCCTCTAGCTAAGTCATGTCTCCATCCTGCTCAGCTAATATCCCGAGCTCTGGCCCATATGGTAGAATGATATCCTGCACGTACACCTGCAACATATCCAGTGAGAAGCGAAGCAAAGTACAGTTCTAGGTAATGAACAAGAACATCATGATATAGAAATAAGTACAGGAGAACATGAACTATAAAGTACCGAAAAGAACATGAAAGTATAGGAATAAAAGTACAGAAAATAAAGTACAAGAAATGTAATGTACAGGAATGTAACTATGAACCAAAAGTACAAGACATGACAAGTGCACTATGTTTGAAATACAACTAGCTCATGTGACTGGCTGGGGTTAAGCACATGAAAGCACATGAAAGTACATGAATGGTACGGCTTAGGGCCCGCGTGCACGATGCGAGGCCTAAGCTATCTACATGAATATAGTAACCGGGGTTTGGTCACATGGCTAGTGTATTTCCCCACCCGACACAAGTAAGTACAAGAACATGAGTACAGGAGTACAGGGGTACATGATATCGTGTCATGATGTGTCACAAGAAAGAGTACAAGAATGTAAATGCACAAAACCATAGAAAAGTACTTGCCTTGCTCCGGTGATCGGGAATAGGAAGATAGTAATCTCTAGGTCCCCTGAGTGAGTACAAGTTGTTTAGGTTCTAAAACATTCTCCAACCAATATATTTTTGATCCTAAACTATACTTATTATTTATAGTTTACACTAAACATTCATATATATAGATATAATTAACTAACAATAAATGAGGATTAACCATTATCAACCAAGTGCTTATCTAAGTTTGATGATAAAATAATTTATAAGGATTTAGCTAAGATTTCTAACCAAGTACTGATATATTTGGAGTTAAAATTTATGATAGAATGAAAAATATAACTAGATTCTTAAGAGCATGGTAGTTATTTACAAAATGCTAGTTACTTTGGGAATTCTAAAGGAAACAGGCCAAAACAGCCCAACTTGACACCTAGCTTAACAGACCATAACCTCAAGCCATAACCAAACCCAACCTCCTTACTCTGCAAATTAACATGAGCTATGCCCACTTCAAGCTTGCAAGCACCCTTGCTAACCAATCATTTGTTATACATGTTGCCAACTTCACCAACATATTTAACCAAAAACATGGGATGACTCCTCTTGAGTATGACTACTTGCTCCTTCCCACATCAAAAATAGGTACAATATAGAACCGAAATTTGGTAAATACCACAACCCATTCCAACAGTTTAACAGCATAGTCCAACACAACTAAGCATGATAGTTGCTTCTGTTTGACTTAAATACTGTAGAGCACCCACAATTTACCATAGTTGATGCTTCTCAAGTAATAGCAAAATTGTAGAACAAGAGTTTAGCAAATCTTAACCAAGATTCAATAGGACACAACCACCAGGAACTTAGGATTTATACAAAACTGATTTTGAATGGGAATTATACAATCAAATAAAGAGAAGCAGAAAAACTCATTTCAATTACTCCAAACACAACCCAGGTATAATACAAGAAAAATTATACAATTAATTTGAAAGAATATACAACCCTATTGAAAATCAAACAACAATAAGAATAGTAAACTCTGTTCCAAACTCAGAAGAGTTTTTGCACCAAAATCCTGCATCAAACGCACACTGTATGGATACGACGGCACTGGACACACACAGACACACACACACGAATACGATCTGGACACACAACTGCAACACTCGGACATAATCTAAGTTGAATACGATCTCCAGTCTCGAATACGGAACAATACTCTGCAACCCGAACATATCCTCGCTCTCGCCCATAAATTAAAATCATGGATTAAACAAGTAAAATTTTAGAAGAAACGGAAAGATACCTGGAGATAAGAATCCAAATGAAACTATAACACTCCACAGAAGCAGAAACCAGTCTCTCGCGTCTAATTCGCTGCTATGTCCCTGGTTGGGACATTACATCGAACAAGTTGAGCTTAGTGTAATGTAACTATGATCCCACGTTCTCACTGTTTCTCTCGAAATCTAGAAATGCCAGAATATAATCAGGACCATGGATCTATACTTCGAATTTATTTGCAGATCGGAAGACATGAGGAACAACGAATAAAATTAAACCTAAGAACTCACCTCATCAAAGAACAGGACACGGACACGGTGTCGAACCGAGAAGTCGTCGGAGACGCACTCGTGGAAGCCATCGTTCTCCTTGTCGAGTAAACGAACCTAGCCGAGAAGAGAGCTTCGCCGAAATGTACGCCGGAAACGTCAAGAGATCGACGTGCTATGTCCGTCGATTAGTCGTGGGTAGGGGAAAGCTCGCCGAGAAGTCGCTGACTCAGACGCCGCCGTCGCTAATCGGATTAGGGTTCGGTGGTCGCCCGTGGTTTGGGGAGGATGAGCTCTCAGCAGAGAAGAGGAATGAGTAGTGAATGATCTGCTCTCTCTCTCTACTCCTCAAATAATTATAATGGTTGTAACATTTGTGTTTTCCATAAATAAATTTACTTTATTTATTGTGTATCTGGGAAAATTACAACTGTAGGAATCCGATCTAGAAGACGATCGCTTTATCCCTTGGACGATGCGAAGAAGAAAAGCTCTCAAGAATTTTACAGCAATTTAGATAGTTCTGTATCTGTACAATGAATAAGAAAAGAACTTTATTTATAGAGTCAAAAATAACTGAAAAGATAACTGTCTTCACAGCCTGTGCATAGTTGAAAATCATGCAGGATTTAACATACGTAAGGTTATGAGCAGTTACTGGACGTAGCCTGTAACTGTTGGACACATGGCAATCATGCATGAGTCGTGTGCAAGTTACAGGACACGCGGGTGAGAGATCAGTGGCATGGCTGCCACATACTCCAATTTGATGAAATCCACGCAGGCTTGTCGAAGACGAAATCACGCAGACTTGGTTGAGGATGAAATCCACGCAGACTTGTTGAAGACGAAATCCACGCAGACTTAAGTCAGAAAGCTTCAAAATCCACGCAGACTTGGGACAAGAAGCTTCAGAATCCATGCAGACTTGGGGCAAAAAGCTTTAAAATCCACGCAGACTTGAGGAAGAAACATATAAGTTCAAAATACACGCAGACTTGAGCCAGAAGGCTCAAAATATACGCAAGATTGAGGCAGGACTGCCAGCTGTCTTGATTCGACGTGCCTCGACTGACACAAAATCTCTGACAGTGATTGCCTTGTCAGTCACATTAAATGATAATAAGCTCTTTTGGTATGCCAACTTGACGAAGGCTGAGTCTTGTTGAAGAAGATTTCAAAAATCACGCAATAGTCGGCTGTGATCTCTCGAATCGTGCATACGTGCATACGAGAAGACATTCTTTGACTGTCGTGTGTCAGTCATGATGACACTCTGACAAATGATGAGCTGAACTCAGCGTATTGAGAAAATAGTCTGGTAGAACCCAGCGTGTATTTTAGACATGTCTTGATCAACTCAGCGTGACTTTTAGACTTTGTTTTGATCAACTCAGCGTGACTTTCATTTTCGAGGCCTACAAAACCCCCTTCAAAGTTTTCGAAAGTTGAAAAGACTTCAAAATTTGAAATACTTTGAAAACATGCAAATGAACTTATTAAATATCATGATGACTCTTCATTTTTCGAGACTGATTGCATCCAATTTATAGTGGAATATGAACGCCGGCGAGCTTCTTTATAAACGGGGAGAAGATTCAGTTTTAATCTTCATCTCGCATCAACATGACACCGAAGGAAAAAGCTGAGGAAGAAGCACAAAAGTTGGGTTTTTACGCCCATGGCGACCCTACTTTCGGGGGTAAAGAACGGAGCCTTTAGTTTTCGAGTTCAAAGATGACCCTACACAATTAGCCAAGAACTTCCTGAGCCATTTTGGTCTGGATGGCTCATCTTCTTCCAATGGGCGCAGCCTGCAGAGCAGGGAAGCGCTCGATGCTCTGTTACACCGTATGGGGGTCAATAGCGTAGAGGAATTGGGTGCCAAGCTCAGTTACTCCGCAATAGGGCGTGTCCTTTCATGCTTCTTTTTCTATAAAAAATGTTGCACTTCTTTTCCTTTTTATGTAAGGTCATCAGTGCCTCTTTATCTTTGCTTTGAAAAATGTGGTACAACTTTGTGCTGAAAACTAGTTTTACTCCGAATAACGTGCGCTAATGAAGAGCATTAGGCGGCACTCTTTGAATATTTCAAATGTTGTGCTATCTTCCAAAGCACACGTGACACTCATTCCGTGGTTAAGAGCGCTTTTTACTCGGATCTTTCCAAAAATAGGCTTGCACTTAGACCCTTTAAATAGATAGCTGAGTTTCACGCATACTCATCTCTTTATTCTTCTTCTTCTCTGAGAATGACCTTTTTGCAAGATTTCATTCTCAACAAGAAAGCAATGCTTTCTGATGTTGTATTCTTGTGCGTTACATCATCAGACATTGGTTTGCCAATCCTTAGCACAAAACCTTTTAATCTCGATGGTGAGTCCAACATAGTATGCGTACCACTTTTTATTGTTGAAGATGAGCTTTTGTCTCTGACTGAACAGGATGCGTCTGTCTTTGACTAGCCAGTGCGCTTGTCTTTGTTTGACCAGTGCACGCCTAATGATAATGACATTTCTGTTGATTAATTTCTTTTTCCTTGCTGCTTTCTGCAGGAGTTTGGCTGAAATTTTTTTCCAGAACTGGCATTGGCGATTTGGATGCTGTGGAGAGCGTTCTTCTGACATCAACATCAGGGAGCTCATGCGCTTTTGACGCGCAAATCAGACAACTCAGAACTCTTCGTGAGATAGAAGGGTCTTCCTCCGTTGGTAGGAAGAGCCTTTATACACGGAGAGTTGGACGGTGGAGTCAACTCTACCCCGAAAATCGGGTAGTAGAGTTCCTTTCACGGCAGAACTAGGAATTGTATCCCAATGATGGATACGTTCCTATCTCCTCTGAGAGGCCGCTCCTAATCCACCAGTTGTATTGGCAGCAACACGCCTTCGGGCTGCCATACTCTGGGGTTCTCCTCTTTTCTGAGAGAGAAGACCAGAGTTTGATTCCTGCTGTCCTGGTCGTCACCGGGACTCAGACAGTCAGGAACTGCCACCAACAACGAACCCGTCAAAGAAGATCCAAAGAAGAAATAGATCTCTATTAGGTTTTGTTGGTGTATAGAATGAAAATCCAAGAATGTAAAAGATTTCCATTATAACTTATGAGAAAGTCTAAGAAAATGTAATAGACTTTTTGATGATATGGGAATGAAAATGATGGTTCTTCTATGATCAATGATTTGTATCTATCTGGATGTAATATGGACATGATAGATAATGAAATCTTATTTTCTGTTTTAGAGTATATGATACTATCAGAGGTAATATGGACATAATAGCATATATGAACTCAAAAGAAAATTAGATTAATATCTATGCAGAGGTCAGAATAAAGTGATAGATAGGAAAGAAAGTAGATTTAATATTTATTCAGAGGTCATAAAACATGATAAATAGCGAATCCCACTTTCTAATCAATTGATAGAAGATTATGAACGGACGAACCGTCAGGTGATAATGAACGGGCGAACCGTCGGGTGGTAATAAATGAACGGATGAACCGTCGGATGAATGTAATGAACGGACGAACCGTCAGGTATTAATGAACGAGCGAACCGTCGGATGAATGTGTCGCTTCGTTATTTGAGGAACTTCTGCCTATAAATATAGCAGGAATCTGACAGGAACGAACACTTCTACTCTTCAACATAAAAATATCGTCTGGAGAAGCATCCAAGAAGGCTGAAATCACCTCGAAGGTTCAGAAGGGCACTGAAGACCACCCTGCAGATCCAATTCAGCCAAAGAAGGCAGAAGCAGGCGAAGGTTCTTCTACACCCGACCACCAAGGGACATTCTGGACTTCCTGCTCGAACCAGGAAGGACTGAAGAAGAAGAAGCCATGAGGATAGCCGTTTGCAAGTTCCTCGTGGGTTCCAGCAAGGAGGTTCTCGGCTCTTTTGCTGACCGCGTTTTCGAGAAGGACGGCAGTGGCCCACGTCCAAATGTAGAGAAGGATGATAGTGATCTTCCTTAATATCATGTATTATCATTCATGATGAAATAAAATTAAATTTTATTTATAGACTTGAACTTGTCTGATGATTTACAAGCATTTATACATAATACTTTTTAAGGAATTTGCCATTAATAGGCATCATAACAATTCGGCCGTCCAGATCTGAGAGTTGATAAGCTCCATTTGAGAAAACTTTGTTCAACATAAGGACCTTCCCACTTTGCATCGAACTTGCCTTTGCTCATATGAGTCATAGTCATAGGACGTCTGACTGTTAGAACAAGTTCTCCTTTTTGATATGCTCGAACTCTGACTTTTTTGTTAAAAGCTCTTGAGATTCTAGCTTGATAGAATTCGATATTCTGTTGAGCAGATAATCGCTTTTCATCCAGAGCTTCTAATTCCTGAAGTCGAAGACGATCATTATTCTCAGTGGTAAGTTCATTAGCGATTGCTATCCTTAAAGAAGGAATTTGAATCTCTAATGGAAGAACAGCTTCACATCCCACCAGAGAGAAAGGTGTACATTTGGTAGCATTACGAACTGTAGTGCGGTAAGCCCACAGACATTCACCAAGTTTCTCACTCCAATTCGTTTGTTAGTAGAAACAAACTTCTTTAAGAGTTTGATGATGGTCTTGTTGAAAGCTTCTGCTAATCCGTTAGCTGCCGGATTATATGCGGTAGAAGCTACATTGTTGATCCGATGATCGTCACAGAATCGAGTAAATTTCTGGCTGACGAACTGTGGTCCATTATCATGAATAATGCGTCGAGGAACACCAAATCTATAGATGACATGATGTTTGATAAAGTTGATGACGTTGGAGTTTTGACTTCAGATAAAGGAATAGCCTCGGCCCATTTGGAGAAATAATCGGTTATTGCAAGAATAAACGATGACCTTTTGATGACGGCGGATTGATGGGCCGATAACGTCCATGCCCCAAGCTTCGAAGGGCCATGATGCGTTGGATGTAGAAATTCTGAAGGTTGATGGATAAAATGCATGGATTTGACAAGCTTTACACTTCCTTGCGTATTCGATGGCATCTGATACCATAGTAGGCCAATAATAACCCATACGTCGAATACGGTCTTGAAGTTTTGGTCCAGGCTGATGCTCCGCAAATTCCATCATGTGCTTCGCGGATAATTTGTTGGGCTTCATCACCGGCAACACATCGAAGAAGTAAACCATCGTAAGCTCGACGATATAAGGTTTTTGTAGTATGATTGTAATAAAATCTGAGTGATCGTCGTCTGATAGATGCTGCCTCACTCGGATTATCTGGGAGAAATCATACAATACAAAATCTAAGAAAGGAAGTCTCCAATCTTTATCTGTATTCTGATTCTCAGCTGAATTGTTAAAGGTGAATTCTATACTGGAATCAGATGAAGATGAAAAGGATTTACAACCAAATCGAATCCTCTTGTTTATTGACATCATGAGATGCTGATTCTTCAATATTAATTGGAAGTCCTAGAGTCAGATTGTTCTCAAGATGGAATAATTCTCGATTGCAAACAACAATTTGTTGCCGTCTAATCGGAATAGCCAATACTGTCGCGAGATTAGAGAGCATCCGCTTCTGTGTTACATGCTCGTCTAACATGCTCGATGAAGAATTCTTCAAATGAAGAAGCCATAGATATAGCCGATCTATGATAAGGAACCAGATCTTGATGGCGAACTTCATAAGTGCCCCTTATCTGATTGACAATGAGTTTAGAGTCTCCATACGCCTCCAAATGTTGAATGTTCAGATGTTTGGCGAGCTGAAGACCAATGAGTAATGCATTGTACTCAGCAACGTTGTTTGAACATGGCTGATCGAGAGAATAAGCTCTTTGGATAGCAAGACCTTCTGGTGATACAAGAAAATTCCAACTCCAGCAACAATGTCACCATTAGGACCTATTCTTGAAGCTCCATCAAAGAATAGACGCCAAGTAGGATCTTCTTCAGCAATTTGATTTGAGTCTAGGACTTCATCTGGAATTTCATCATAGAGTTTTGAATTCTCTGGAATTGAATGAGCAGCCAGAAAATCAGCTAAAGCTTGTCCTTTGACTGATTTCTGAGGGATATAGTGCATGTCATACTGAGCAAGTAAGATTCCCCAGTTAGCCAATCGAGAATTTAAAACACTTGGTTTCTTCATCATGATCCGTATAGGATTGATCCTGGAAATGACATGAATGGTCTGGCCAATGATATAATGTCGTGTCTTTTGAACAGCGAACATCAAGGCTAGACATTCTTTTTCGACCGGTGAATATCGAGGTTCAGCTCCGGTCATGGTACGACTGAGATAGTAAATGGCTTGTTCATGACCATTTTTATTCTTTTGAGCAAGCAATGCACCCAATGAATGACTCGTTGCTCGGGTATATAGGAGGAATGGAATTCCTGAGACAGGAGGTACCAATACTGGTGGACTCATCAGATATTGTTTTATATCATCGAATGCTTTCTGACATTCATCATTCCAGACAAAAGAAACACCTTTCTTCATGAGTTTATTGAATGGTCTGCAGCGTCCTGATAAATTAGAGATGAATCTCCTGATATAAGCGATCCTTCCTTGAAATCCTCGTAGCTCTTTTAAGGTGCGTGGAGGACGCATCTCTTGGATGGCTTTGATCTTCTCGGGATCCACGTGTATACCTTTCGAGGTAATGACGAAGCCGAGAAATTTGCCACTAGAGACGCCTAAGAAGGACTTAGTAGGGTTCATCTTTAATTGATGCTTGCGCATTAGATCAAATATAGTCTTCAAATCTTGGATGTGATCCTCCTTTTGTCGACTTTTAACTGCAATGTCATCAACATAGCATTCGACTTTTTCGCAAATGTTCACGGAATATAGTGCTCATAGCTCGTTGATAAGTTGCTGAGCATTGACCGAATGGCATCACTGTATAACAGTATGTACCAATCGTTCTGAAAGAAGTGTGTTTCTCGTCATCTGGAAACATTTTAATCTGATTGTACCCGGAATACCCGTCCATGAATGACATCCGTTCAAACCCACAGGTATTATCGATCATGACATCAGTGATTGGTAAAGGAAACTCGTCTTTAGGACATGCCGCATTGAGATCGCGGTAGTCTATGCAGACTCTGATCTTGCCAGTCTTTTTGAGAACAGGAACTATGTTAGCTACCCAGTCGGGATGTTGTTCTTCTCTGATAAATCCGAAAGCCATGAGTTTATTGACTTCAGCTTCAATTGCATCCATAATGTCTGGACGAAATCGTCGTTGTTGTTGTTTGACCGTTTAGCATTCGGCAAGATATTGAGTTTGTGAGTTGCGATCTGTGGATCAAGTCCTGGCATATCTTCATAACTCCAAGCAAAGACATCAATGTATTCACGAATAAGTTTGATCATGTTTTGCTTATCAGTTTCAGAAAGACTTTCACTAATGAATATTGGCTTAGGGGATCCCTCTTCACCAACATCTATTTGAACAAGTTTGTCTTCAGTCGGAGGTTCTTTTTGCTCAAATCGGAACTCCCATTGTCTAATCTTTGGGCCCATTGTTCTGATTCAGGTGAGATTTCAAATTCATCTTCGTCTTCATCATCTTCCTCAGAACCGTCAATGGAGACCATGTTGGAAGACAGAATGTTGTAGTGGAGGTCACCAATACTTGTATCAGAATCCCAAGAGGTGGTACTAGAAGAATCAGATCTCGTATCTTCGTCAGATTCGGGATCTTCATGGATAGTATTGATGAAGGGAGTAGAAGCAATATAACCCAATCCGCATTTTGTCCTTCCATATTTCAAAGGAGGAATCCGGACAGGCATTTTTCTTCCTCTTCCATTACTGAGGCCAGTTCTGAAGTCATAGCCCATATTCTTGATAATGTCTTTAGATTGCTGACTATAACGACGTAGTTGTAACCTCCGGTGTCATCGTTTTTGTCATCGTCTTCCAAATCAGAAGGATTTTGGGGCCCTTTGTAGAAGAATATTGGAATATCTCCTGGCTTTCTGCTAGGAACCAAAAAGTATGAAGCTTGCACTGATTCTAGGGATACTCCCGTATGAAAAGTCTGTACAACTCCTATAGTTATTGTTCTTAAATCATCCAACAGATGCAAATAACTATGAACATGATTACACACATCAATATACTGCAAAGATGGAGACTTTTCATTAAATTCAAAAGTAGCAGTATTTACATCAGGAGAAGGCTGAGCCTTAGAAATCTTAGCCAAATCAATGACTAAAGGGGGAGAAGAAGAACGAGAAGAAGTTTTGTTTCGATTAAGATCGATAACAAATGGCTCAGAAGAGGTGAGCTCCCTTGAAGCCTGAGATGGAAGAGTAGTCCGCCCTCCCGGGATTACCAGAGTATCCTGTTTTATATGTGAAGATACAGGAACTATAGTACGCCCACTGACAGGAATGATCAGTGTATCTTGAGCAGATGAGGAATGGAAATTCGTCGCTTACTGGAACAATGAAGAATCTTCTCCAGAGGGTTTAGGAGACTGTTGCTGAGTAGTTCGACCTTTAATAGGAATTATCAAGGTCTCACTTTGTGAATCCTCTTTCTCCATAGCTTGTATAAGCCTTGTATACTCTTCTTTGTACATCCGGGAATCATTGAAATAAGCTTCAACCCCATGGAAAGGATTTATATCAGCAACTTCTTTTCGTACTTGTCCATTGCTGTCAATGTATTTAAAACACTGATGAAGAGTGGAAGGAACCACATTATTTTCATGAAGGAAGGGTCTTCCCAGAAGAAGATTGTAAGACCCTACGATCTCGATCACGTAGAAAGTGACTTTGGATCTGAAATCGCCTATCTGAAGTTTTAGATGAATCTTTCCCAAAGGCTCGCTTCGGCTTTGATTGAATCCCAAGATAGTAGTAACCGTCTTGGAAAGCTTGTGAAGAGGGATTTTTAGTTCATCCAACAGACTCTTAGGCATTATGCTTATAGCAGACCCTGGATCAATGAGGATACGATCTATCTTGATCGTATCGATATAACCGGTGTAGTAGAGAGGTCGATCATGTTGATTATCCTTCAGTACATGTCATCTTGTGTAAAGGTGATATTCGGGATAATCTCCAATACACTGTTGCAATGTAAGCAAGTGACAGGTTCTTCATCTGGCTTCTTTAATTGTGCAAGACAAGAGTCTGCCTGAAGAAGTGCCTCACTTAATGTCTCCCGAGTCTCTTTAGAAAGACGTAGAAGTTCAAAGAGGGACATTCTAGCTGGAGTATTAGCAAGTTGAGCTAGAATGTCGAAGTTATAAGGCTTCTGAAGCCCAAGAGGAGGGGACTTTTGATTGGTTTATCAAATCGAGCCTGTTGTTTGCCTTTCTCAAGAGCTGTAGGCTTGGAAGGAGTAGGTACCCCCGGTGTAGTTGAAGGAACAGGTACAGTGGATGATTCTTCCTCAGGAACATCAGGTATTTTTGTCAGCAGGAGAGATATCAGGTGTATCTTCAGGATTCTTGGAATAATCCTTTAGATAAGGTTTCCCTGTTCTAGTAGCACCAGCAAGTGCTTCTGCTTTGTCTTTTGGCTCTGTGTCAGAAGTAGATCGAAGAGAAGTCATATGACATGACTTAGTCTTTCCAGCCTTCTTAGATTTTCGGGAAGAAATCTTTTGAAGGGAGGAGATTCAAAATCTGCCACTAAATCAGGATGAATCCATAGGATTTCTCCTGTTTCCATAGTGATCGGAACTAAACCTTCAGACTGTGGAGGAGGAATATTCACTATTTCAAGAGTTGCCTTGGGAATAGGAACAATCCCGCTTTCAAGGAGTTGAGGAGGGAAATCTCCGAATTGCATAGACAACGTTGGAAGTAACAGTCTTCTCTTTCGGAGTGAGAGTGATGGCTCCAGACTTGATCATTTCTTGGATCTTTCCTTTCAGTACATAACATGTACGAATTGTGTGACCCAACATTCTGTGGTATGGACAGTATTTAGGATGATCTGTCTTACCGGCTTCATCGGGTTTCTTCATTTCAGGTAATTGTATTTTATTACCTTTAAGCAGACATTCGAAGATACCAAGGACATCATCGTCATCAAAAGAATATTCTCTGGGACGAGGTGTTCTTGATTGTTGAGTCGTAGAGGCAGGAGGAGTTTGAACAGTCGATGCATCTTTACTCTGAAGATTAACTTCAAGGGTTTTTTTCCCTTGCGAGCATTGTTTTTAGCATTATTGTTAGCATTTTGGCCTGTTTCCTTGGGATTCATCTGCACTCCTAAACCTTTGAAGGTTTCAGCACTGATTTCTGCAGCTTTGGCACTTACTATGAAGGAAGGCCAATCTTGAAATTGTGTAGATCCTGTCCACATGCTGATGATTGGTAACAAATTTGATTTGCATGTGTCGATGGTAACAGCATCAGGAGTTCCAAGAGGCATTTTCAGAGCTTCTCTTCGAAACCGTTCAATAAAATCTTCAGTAGTTTCATTGTTCTTCTGCTTGATTCTTATGAGAGCAGACATAGTCATGTCATTGAGCCCTTCATAGAATCGTTCAAGAAACATTTGTTTGAAACCGGCAAATGAGGTAATACACCCATCAGGGAGACTTCTATACCATTCATAAGCCGTTCCCTTGAGACATCCGACAAACACCCGAGTAAGGAGGGCGTCACTTGGTTGCAACTGGTCAGTCATCACTTCAAAGTGATTGAAATTGACTTGGAGAAGTGGTTCCATCATAGAATGAGATAGTAGGAGGCTTGTATTAGGAGGATAAGATACTTGCTTCCATTCTATCGGGTAAGGTTGCTTGATACCTAACCTTTGCAAACCATCCTTCTGTTTGAATGCCTCAAATTGAGTTTTGAGGTTCTTCAATTCTTCAGTAACAACTCCGAAAGATTGTGGAGTTGTAGCTTGTACAGAAAGTTGGGAGGAGGAACAGCATATAAGCACTACCTCCAGCTCCTGAGTGACTAGGAACTGGTTGAACTTGTCCAAGAGTATTGGATTGTACTGCTGAGGAACATGTACTGGAATTACACCAGTATCAATTGGTATGGCTTCAGGTACGTCTGTCGATTTTGCATCTGGTGTTGCCATGAGTTCATACATCGACTTCATAGTGTCAGCCATAGATTTTATTTGCTGTTCCAAAGAAGCAATTCTTTGATCTTGAGGAGTCGTCGAAGAAGAAGGTTCATCAGTATTCCCATCGACCATATAAGTCATGACTGTACGAGGGATTATTGATGAACTGGTGGATGTTGTTTGTTCTGAATCACTACTTTGTGTATCAAAGTCATTTGCAGGAGAACTACCCCCAGTAGGAAGAGGTGGGAAGTTAGATTCTCCAAGAAATTCAGAATCATCTTCAGGAATCAAAGTCCTTTGATTAGAAGCCATAACTCTTGATCTTGTGCCTCTATATACTCCATCTGGACTATCAGGTCTACCCCCAATATCCCGAGAAGTCATGTTGACAGAAGCAAACAAAGGTTCATCTTCATCAGGCATAGGTTCACACTGAATCCGGTTGAAGACAGATTGTCGTTTAGATTGACATCTGCATTGCATCGTGACTCTTGGCTGGAAGTCACATTCATGATCAGCATGGTCATGATCCATTGATTGACATCTGCATTGAATTATGACTTTCGGCTGGAAGTCACATTCAGCATGGTCGCGATCCCTTGGCACAGGATTATTCTTTCTCTTCTGTTGAAGGTGTTCTCGCAAATCTGTTTGTGAAGATTGAGGTACATCAGAGAACATTCTTTGTGTATTTTTAGGAATATATTTCCAGTTCTTGGGTCTTGATGGCTCTTGATTATATAGAGAGTGATTAATATGAGCCACATAATTTCTAGCATACTCTACATCTGGATCTCTTGCAGAAGTGCTTTCCAAACGGATTTGATTAAGTTTTATTCTTAGATCAGTTGGAAGTAAAATATTGGTTTTTGACACTTGGAGTTTTCCTTCCATTGATCTGGATATTTGTAGAGAAGGAAGAGATGAACCACCCCCTTGATTAGGAGTTGGTAACAAACCCTCTTTTATAGACAAATTTTGTGCCCAATTCGAAGAAGTCGTAGAAGAAGACATTAAGAAATGTTTCTTCTTGGACTTATTCAAGTTTTGAGACATAGAATGTCCAGAGGGAAGAGTAGTCAAAAGACCATCTCCTTTTCCTTGACTAACAAAACTGTCAGTCAAGGCTGTTCCTGAAGTAAGCACTACAGGAGCAGAAGAAACAACTAAAAAGTTGTTCCTTTTCGAAGGGACTTTGTGTGCCATTTATGAAGGAGTTCTAGCAAGACCACTCCCAGTTCCAGTAGAACTTGGCAAAGAAGAAGAGATAGCTAAAGAGCTATTCTTCTTATAGTATGCTGGAATACACGCTGAAACAGGCTTGGTTAAAGAACCAGTGCTGTTAGCGTGATTTTTGACTTTAGAAATACACGCTGGAACAGATTTGGCTAAGGAGCCAGTGCTGTCAGCGTAACTTTTATTTTGAGATTGCACGCTGGAACAGGCTTGACTAAGGAGCCAGTGCTGTCAGCGTGACTTTTGATTTTGAGATTGCACGCTGGAACAGATTTGGCTAAGGAGCCAGTACTGTCAGCGTGACTTTTGATTGTTGTAGTCTTCGAGCATACAAGAGCGTGCGTGCTTGCAGTAGAGTTCTTGCCAGTGTTAGGAGTAGACACTGTGGCAGAAACTTCACTGTTAGTTGCCAACAGATTCTTAGGGACGTAGACAGATCGTCCCTTCGACTTGGCAGTAGAGATGGAGGCTGAAGTGGGCTTGCCACCCTTAGCCTGCTGCATTTCTTCGTAGGCGAGTTGATCAAGTTGGATCGATATCACCTTCTTCGTCAAGCCGACTGACGAAGTGTCGCATTGAGTTGTTGCCATCTCAGAAGAGGAGATGGTTTTCCTCAGCAGAGTCGCCAATTTATTTTCCATAAATAAATTCACTTTATTTATTGTGTATCTGGGAAAATTACAACTGTAGGAATCCGATCTAGAAGACGATCGCTTTATCCCTTGGACGATGCGAAGAAGAAAAGCTCTCAAGAATTTTACAGCAATTTAGATAGCTCTGTATCTGTACAATGAATAAGAAAAGAACTCTATTTATAGAGTCAAAAATAACTGAAAAGATAACTGTCTTCACAGCCTGTGCATAGTTGAAAATCACGCAGGATTTAACATACGCAAGGTTATGAGCAGTTACTGGACGTGGCCTGTAACTGTTGGACACATGGTAATCGTGCATGAGTCGTGTGCAAGTTACAGGACACGCAGGTGAGAGATCAGTGGCATGGCTGCCATATACTCCAATTTGATGAAATCCACGCAGACTTGTTGAAGACGAAATCCACGCAGACTTGGTTGAGGATGAAATCCACGCAGACTTGTTGAAGACGAAATCCACGCAGACTTAGGTCAGAAAGCTTCAAAATCTACGCAGACTTGGGGCAAGAAGCTTCAGAATCCACGCAGACTTGGGGCAAAAAGCTTCAAAATCTACGCAGACTTGAGGAAGGAAACATATAAGTTCAAAATACACGCAGACTTGAGCCAGAAGGCTCAAAATATACGCAAGATTGAGGCAGGACTGCCAGCTGTCTTGATTCGACGTGCCTCGACTGACACAAAATCTCTGACAGTGATTGCCTTATCAGTCACATTAAATGATAATAAGCTCTTTTGGTACACCAACTTGACGAAGGCTGAGTCTTGCTGAAGAAGATTTCAAAAATCACGCAATAGTCGGCTGTGATCTCTCGAGTTCCATGCATACATGGCATACAAGGAGACATTCTTCGACTGTCGTACTGTCAGTCATGATGACACTCTGACAAATGATGAGCTGTCTCCCAGCGTAACTTTTAAATATTATCCTGATCAACTCAGCGTGACTTTTGGACTTTGTCCTGATCAACTCAGCGTGACTTTTGGACTTTGTCTTGATCAACTCAGCGTGACTTTCATTTTTAAAGCCTACAATAGCGTCGAAGCCAAGCGCATTCGTGCCTCATTAAACCACTTTGCTTCTTTTTGTCTGCTAGACCGTATTTGAACTATAATTTTCCCAATATCTCTTGGCTCTATTCTCAATCCCAATCTATTAATTTATTCCCGCCATACATAGTACATGTAAAGAATAGGTGGCCAATGGACTCATCAGTGGAATGACAAAGCACACATCATGGTGATGTAAGTTGTATCCCAAATCGAATAAATCGGTCTCTAGTAAGAAGGTGACCAATAGCACCCGATACAGGCACAACTGCATGTTATGCGCAAATACTTTCTGCTATATGAAGTCAAATTAAATTTTTCATACGCGGGTGCCGCGCTCGCACAAATCACAACAAGACCGGAGGCTGAACCTATCTTGACCGCCTTCTCCAGCCGCATGGGTCCAAACCCAGTAATCCCTAGGCGCCTCGCTATCTATAGTAGACTGACAAATCAAATCCGCAAACCTGCTCTTGTGCACATACACCTCCGATTTCCAAGTACCGTTCAGAATAATGGTATTGACACCCAGTCCTTTGCAAGCCTCAATTGCCAACTGCTCCCATGTGCGATCCCACATGCCACGATGCTCAATCCACGGGTCACGTCACAAGTCATTATCTCTTCCATCCTTAAACCCACATTGGATGGCAGTCATCATGCAGTTTTGATCTTGCAAAAGTCATTTTTAGAGGTAAGGGAGACATTGTTGTTGTTACACGTCCATTCAACCCATAGGGATCCTCCTTGGATGAATTTTCAGGTAAGCTTCACATCAGTAGCTTCACAGGTAGTATGGAGGCGCTGGAGTCCCACACCACCCTCCTGTCTAAGTCGACTTAGCTGATCCCAACCAATAGCATGTAATCCACCCCACCGTATGAAGTTAGCGCAGATGCGTTAAATTTTTCGAATAGTGGCTAACGGGAGCTTATAGACTGTAACGAGAATAGTGCCAGTGACGTAATAACTGACCGAACTAGTTCGATACGACCACCAAACGACAGACCATGGGCCTGTCAGCCCTCCACTCGATACTCCACCAGCGTACAACACTCTATTTGTCTGGCATAATTTACAAGCGGAGATACGCCCAGGTACCTGTCACGACCCGCTACCCAAATTGTTGGGCCCGGCCGAGTCATGCCCAGCCTACGCTTGAGATAAAACGTAGTAAGCTGTTCTAAAGACAACAGGATAAGACTAAAATGTGCTAACAGTTCTATAAGTGAATAAAGTCATAAATACTCCAAACACAAAAGTCGTCTCATATAGAAATAAGTCCAAAGTACAAGTGATCTGAAATATAAAACTGGATACATGTTCAGTTACAAAATATGTAGCCTAATACATGACTACTCTCAAAAGTCTAAAGCAAAAAGATAACTAGGCGAGGTTTTCTGCAGGAACATCCTCGTAAATCAAAGCCGGGTCCTCGACAGTAACTCCATAATATGTGTCGCAGAGTAATTCCTCCTCAGTAAGGACACCTACAACGTTATCCTGTCAGGACGGGAGCAAGTACTGAATCTAGCAAACTAGCATATGAAACATGAAAATGAACATAAGAGGAAATAACTGGAAACATGGCATCACACAATCTATCATGGCAAGGACACATATGTCATAGAGACAGATGTATATGTAATGTTTAAAACTGTAGCAGGTACGTGATCGGTCAATAGATGTACAAAGTGCTAGGGCACATGTAAATGAAATGTACATACGTACAAGTGTACATGCATAGGTGTACCTCCGTACAAAAATGCTGGATAATGGCCTATGGCGCAGTATCATATAGAATAAAACTTTGCTCGGTACGATAATGGGGGCATGATCACGTACTCAACTACTAGTTTCCCCATAAACCATATTCTATCATGTGGGAGATACATAAAGACTGTTCTAAGCATGGTAGTAATGGAAAGTACAATATGTGACGTTTTAACTTGCTACCCCAAGGATCAGCATTTAACATGGTTGGTTTTGTAGTTCATTTATGTAACAGTATGTAAAGTTTGTAGAAAGTACTTGCCTCTAGCAAAGCAAAGCAAAGCAAGCTGCGATAAAAGCGCTATAGATGTCTGGTAACTCGTTACTGTAGAAATAAATACATAAACTTAGCTTTTACACCAAGCTAAAACACTAGGACACTAATTGGTGAAACACGACTTGTGACTAGGCACCTAGCCAAAATGATAATTTTGGCATAGGAGACCAATGTGGGGTGACACACTACTTTAACTATCTTTCTAGGGTCTTTACACTAGTGAGGGGTGAGGTTTAATACGGCTAAGACTCAAAATAACACAAAAAGTTACAAGTCGTAATTAATCAATAAATAAATCAAATGATCATTGTGTTCCAACAATTTTTGAGATAGACAAAAAGCTTAGTTTTACTTAAAGTAAAGTACCAAAAAGATCCTTGCTAAGTATAGAAATTTATTATAATTTTTCTCGAATTTATTAACCAGTACAAGTATTTTATAAAAATCAGTTTTCCTAAGTATACAGAAAATGAGTTTTGGTTTCATATGCCAAACTAGTAGCAAAATTGTAAATTAAATACTATAAAAATTATACTAAGTTAGCTAATTTAACATAGTATCTAAATACTATTTTTTCAGAATTTTAACAGTACTTTAAGTATTTTTAGAAATCTAAAAACAGCATTGCACACAATTGAAATTAAACAATTAATTATCTGCGTATTTTGTCCATGTATATAAAATGAACCAAAGTTCAAATACAGGACCCAAGGCCATGAATCAAGTCCAATATGACTTATACAGGTCTTGAATGTGTGAAAACACATTTGGGCCCAAAAATCCATGCTAGGCTTGGATACCAAATGGTTGCAGTAATTTAAATACACTAAAATATAAATTGGTAAAAGTGCAAAATAAATATTATTATTTTAATAAGGTAAAATTATACAAAATGAATATATACATACATATGTTAAAAACACATATATAAATATATATATAAGAAAATACTTAATTATAAAGTATATATACATATACAAATATTGTATACATATATATATTAATATATATATTAATATATATACACATGGAAAAATATATATATAAAAATTTACTAACTATAAAAATATATATACATATATAAAATACTGCCAATATACAGTATATACATATATATACTAATATATATATATATATACATATATATATAAATATATATATAAATAATAGAAAACAGAAAAAGAAAAAGAAAAAGAAAAAGAAAAAGAAATGAAATAAGTGCAGTAAGGGGGGCTCAAACCCGGCCAGGGGGAAGGGAAATCTTGAGCCCCACTCGGCTAGCCAATAGGCCAGCACGAGCTTGCTGATAGAATGGGGCTTGCAATAATTTTAAACTGAAATGAATAACATATAACCTAAAATCACAACTCGTGTCCGGACAGTTTAGGACACGAGAGTTGTGACGCGAGTCTTGTGTCTTCGTCTAGCACGACACGCACGTCGCCATTTCTGCGTGTCCGAACCTACCTATGCACTGCTCGTCTCTAGGCGCGTCTGGGGTCGTGTTCACGAGACACAGAACGACACAGGGTTCAAGGGACACGTACGTGTCCAGTAGAGGTTGCTATTGCGACTGCGACAGGGCGGAGGAGGCGTCGGGATCGTCGGAGAAAATTAGGGCTGAGTCGCCTTGCTCCGGCGAGTCGATTGGTGGTGGTGGCTCGTCGGGACGTGGCCTAGGGTGGCTGGAATCCTAGATCTAGGGTTTCGGCGACGTTCGTCGGGGAAGATGGGTGTAGGGCGGTGGCTAGGGCGGCTGTGTTGAAGTCTAGGGTTAGGGTTTGGTCAGGGGAAGGAGGGGGGTTTAAATAGAGGGTCGAGTCGGTCCGGGGCAGCCGAAAATGGCAGAGAAAATGTGGGCGGTGGCCGTCGGGCAGTCGGGGCAGTCGGTCGTCGGGGGTGGGTAGAATAGGAAATTAGCACTTTGGTCCCCCTAGATTAGGTTATTACACTAAGGTCCTATCTGAGTCTATATGTAAAAACAAATTTGCATTCCACATACAAAAACTATTAACTAATTGCAAAATGACTTTTTTTAAACAATTTGGAAAATTACAAACAGTTATTAAAACAATTTAAATATTGCATAATGATATAAAAATAATTCTAAAAATTACAAAATGGTATTAAAATATTTAAATAAATTATAAAATAATATTTTTAATATATAAAACTCATTTAAAAATCATTTAAAAATTCTAGAAAAATTCCTAAAAATCTAAATAATTATCTTAAGGCTAAAATTGACATTAAAAATTAATTAACACTAATTAAAATAAAATTTGAAAAACAGGGGCTTACAAGTCTTTCCTTCTTGAAAATTTCGTCCTCGAAATTCACAAGGATTGAAGACCCTACAATATTCTAACATAGCAAGTAATGCTACAAAATGACTAAGGCTGCGATCGAAACTAACCTCTAAGGTATCAAGCGGGAACGGGTGGTTCCCTCGCAGCGGTTGGATCGAACAAGTAAGGGTATCTCTCCCTCATGTCCGACTCCCTCTCCCAAGTAGATTAACCTGGAGAGTGACGGCTCCAAGCTACTCGTACTAGGGGTATAACCTTGTTCCTCAGCCTCTTCTCTCTCCTGTCTAATATCTCCACTGGCTGTTCAGAAACTGTAAGGCTCGGTCCGACCTCCAACTCTGAATGATCTAGCACATGACTGGGGTCTGGAACATATCTCCTCAGCTGAGATGCGTGAAAGACATCGTGAACTCCTGCTAGGTTGGGTGGAAGTGCAACCCTGTAAGCTACCTCTCCGATCCTGCCAAGTACCTCGAACGGCCCGATGTATCTGGGGCTCAGCTTCCCTCCTCGTCCGAACCGAATCGTCCCTCTAGTAGGTGATATCTTCACTAGCACCATATCACCGTCTGCGAACTCCATCGGTCTGCGACTAGCATCAGCCCAGTGTTTCTGCCTGTCCTGAGCTACTCTGAGCCTGTCTCTGATCATCCCGACTTTCTCTGCTGCATCCGTGATCATCTCTGGCCCAAGCATAACTCTGTCTCCAACATCATCCCAAAAGAGCGGTGTGCGGTATCGTCGTCCATATAGCGCCTCGAAAGGAGACATACCGATACTGGCTTGGTAGTTGTTGTTATATAAAAACTCTACCAAGTGCAGATAGCTCTCCCAAGATCCTCCGAAGTCCAGCACGCAGGTCCTCAGCATATCCTCCAGTGTCTGTATCGTCCTCTCGGACTGCCCATCTGTCTGCGGGTGGTACGCCGTACTGAACTTGAGCCTACTGCCCAACTCCTCCTGCAAGATCCTCCAGTAGTGGGATGTAAATCTGCTATCTCTGTCTGACACGATGCTCACCGGCACTCCGTGTAGGCGAACTATCTGCTGCATGTATAGCTCCGCCAACTTCTCGGTGGAAAGTCCCACCTTGAAGGGTATGAAGTGCGCACACTTCGTCAGCCTATCTACGATGACCCAAATGGCATCCTTCCCTCCTTGGGAACGAGGAAGCCCTGAGACGAAGTCCATCGTAATGTGTTCCCACTTCCACTCGGGAATGGGTAACGGCTGCAACAAACCAGCTGGCCTCTGGCGCTCCGCCTTGACCTGCTGGCAAACTAGGCATCTCGAGATGAAACGTGATACATCCCTCTTCATCCCGTGCCACCAAAGATGTTCCCGCAAGTCACGGTACATCTTGTTAGCACCAGGGTGAATAGAATATCTCGATCGGTGCGCCTCCTGCAAGACTGCCTCTACCAGCTCTCCCTTCGGTACGCACAATCGGCTGCCATGCCTCAAGGATCCATCCTCTGCTATAGTGAAGTCATCCAGCAATCTAGCTAAAGCCTGGGGTCGAAGTCTGTGAAGGCTCTCATCTGTAGACTGTGCCTCCCGAATCTGCTCTATCAAACCTGACTGAATGTCAAGCGCCATCATCTGTATCACTGATCCTGGCCGAACTAGCTCGATACCGAGCTTCTCCAGATCCTTCCGCAAATATCGATCAATTATCAGGTACCATGCCATCGGATGCCTGCTCAGTGCATCCGCCACCACATTTGCCTTCCCGGGGTGATACTGTAAATCGATGTCGAAGTCCTTCATTAACTCCAACCATCGTCTTTGCCTCATGTTCAGCTCTTTCTGCGTGAACACATACTTCAAGCTTTTGTGGTCAGTAAAGATTTCCATACGCTCTCCGTATAAGTAATATTTCCATAACCTGAGTGCAAAGATCACCGCAGCTAACTCTAGGTCATGGGTAGGATAATTCCGCTCATGAGTCCGCAATTGCCTAGATGCATAAGCAATCACTTTCCTATGCTGCTGTAGGACACATCCTAGCCCCTTCCCAGAAGCATCACTGTATATGGTGAAACCTCCAAAACCTGAAGGTAAAGTCAGAAGTGGAGCGGTCGTCAGCCTCCTCTTCAGCTCCTCAAATGTTGTCTGGCAGTCCTCTGACCAAATGTACTCTGCGTCCTTCTGCGTCAGCTTCGTCATGGGTTCAGCTATCCTAGCAAAGTCCTGGACGAACTTTCTATAATAGCCTGCTAAACCCAGAAAGCTCCTGATCTCTGAAACTGACGTCGGAGCCTTCCACGTCTCAACTGCAGCAATCTTCCTGGGGTCCACCGAGATTCCATCTCCAGTGACTACATGGACGAGAAACTCCACCCGGTCTAAAAAGAACTCGTACTTCGGTAATTTGGCAAACAATCTCTCCTGCCTCAGAATCCCCAAAACTATCCGCAAGTGCTCTGCATGCTCCTCCGGCGTCTTCGAGTATATCAGGATGTCGTCGATAAACACTACGACGAACTTATCCAGATACTGGTGAAATGTCTAATTCATCAAATTCATAAAGACAGCTGGCGCATTTGTGAGACCAAATAGCATCACCAGAAACTCGTACTGCCAGTACTTCGTATTGAACGTCGTCTTCTGGATGTCTGCTGTCCTGACCTTCACCTGGTGGTACCCGGATCTCAAGTCTATCCTGGAAAACACCTTCGCCCCGCTCAACTGGTCGAACAAATCATCTATCCTGGGCAGAGAATATTTGTTCTTGATGGTGATGGCATTCAAGGCCCGGTAGTCAATACACAACCGGACTGTACCATCCTTCTTAGACACAAAAAGCACTGGTGCTCCCCATGGAGAAGCACTGGATCGAATGAATCCCTTTTTCAACAGGTCATCAATCTGCTCTTTCATCTCTACTGCCTCCTTGGGATTCACTCTATAGCAAGCCCGGGATACTGGTGATGAACCCGGCACTAAATCTATGGTGAACTCCACATCTCTGTCAGGCGGAAGCCCTGGAAGATCCTCTGGGAATACATCCATAAACTCCCTGATGATAGGGTGTGGCGGTGCTACGTCTCCAACTGTCGCACAACAGTTCGGCTCTAGGCTGATCTCCGGCCCTGTCCTCCTGACACTGAATGGTGCTGTGCCTGGGGGACTGAACAAAATACTACCCTCATGACAATCTATAGATGCATGGGCATAGCTAAGCCAGTCCATCCCCAATATGATATCATAACAGGGGAGTGGCATTACAAAGAATCGTCCCCTGAACTCTCTCCCGGCTATAAAAATAGAACATCTATAGATAGATCTAATAGGCACTGGTCCTCCTCCCGTCATCACTCTACTAATCTCCGCAGTAGGTGAAGCTACTAGATGGTATTTATGCATAAACTCTAATGATAGGAAGCTATGAGATGCACCAGAATCAAACAAGCATAGAGCTAGAAAAGTATACAAATAAACATGACCTGTGATGACGTCAGCTAAGTAATCTGGCTCCGAAACCTGCTCCAGCTCCGGCTCAAGGGCCAGGCTATAAACCTTCCTCTGAGGTCCCTTCTGCTGCTGCAGATGCTGCCCAAACCTCTGCTGCTGAGTCGGGAGTGGTCCTCTAGGCTTCGCTGCTGGGCAGTTCTGAAGATGATGGGTGGCAGACCCACAAACTAAGCACTGCCCCCAACCTCTTCCTGCAGACGGCGAAGTCATGACCTGGTCTTCCGCAGAAAGAACATATAGCTCCCTTCTGCTGCTGTCGGGGTCCCGGGGCTCTAACTGGCGGGGTCTGATGATGTGATATAGGGGGACGGTAAGTCTGCTGGGGCGGCGTCGGTGCTCTCTGCTGGAAAGCCTGACTCTTGGACGGTCCCTCATGATGTACAGAAGCCGGCCTCTTGCTAGACAGAAGACGCTCCTCAATGCTCCGGGCCAACTCTAGGCTCTGGTAGTAGTCAGTCGTACCGTTCGCCACTATAAGAATGCCAATGTCTGGAACTAGACCATGGCAAAATCTACGGGTCATCTCCTCTGGATCTGCAACCAGACTAGGAGCAAAACGGCTCAGGCGACTAAACTCTGCCGCATAGTCATCAACAGAATGGTTCCCCTGCTGGATGTTCTGGAATCGTAGCCCCATGGATACTCTAGCAGTGGTCGAGAAGAATTTCTTCTTGAACTGGGTCTTGAACTGATCCCAAGTGGCTCTCCCTCTCGCAAACAATGGCTCATTCCGGAACCAGACTCATGCCAAGTCTATCAGCAGAAATCCCGCTGCCTCGACCTGGAGGTCATCCGGCATCCTGACTCCGAGAAGCTTCCTCTTTACCGAGTCTAGCCAGTCATCTGCTACTACTATGCCCTCAGTCCCTGAGAACTCCTTTTAATTCAGACCCATAAAGTAGGGTAGTCTGCTCCTGATGGGTTGTTAGGAACCCCTGAATCAGAGTGAGCAGCTGGTTTCCGTCGAGTGTGACGGAAGCCTGGGTGGGTATAGTGATAGGGGGTGGTAGAAGTATCGGGGCCTGCTGGGACTGGAATATGGAAGGTGGTGGAGGCATCTGGGTCTGTGGATCTGTGGAGTAGGAAAATATGGTAGGTGGAGGTGTATCAGTCAACTGGTCAGCTGACTGGATATGGAGTGCACCATTCTCAGGTGTAACATACTGGGACGAACGAATAAGCACCATCTAATTACAATAAAAAGACTTATAAGAACTTGTTTAAAGCAAGCAATCATAGGTAAGAAAATCTAATTATAATAGCAAGCATGTGATGTATTCCCATGTTGCAATCCTAGCATTCCTCTAAGTGTTCTAAGCGTCATTCCTAATGTTGTCTAATTACCTTAAGTTCCTAATTGCAGGCATGCTTGGAACAATAACGTAACCAAACAATTTAGTCAGGACCTGCATGGGCCACCACTAAAAACATGTCACGACCCGGCCGAGTCATGCCCAGCCTACGCTTGAGATAAAATGTAGTAAGCTGTTCTAAAGACAACAGGATAAGACTAAAATGTGCTAACAGTTCTATAAGTGAATAAAGTCATAAATGCTCCAAACACAAAAGTCATCTCATATAGAAATAAGTCCAAAGTACAAGTGATCTGAAATGTAAAACTGGATACATGTCCAGTTACAAAATATGTAGCCTAATACATGACTACTCTCAAAAGTCTAAAGCAAAAAGATAACTAGGCGAGGTTCCCTGCAGGAACATCCTCGTAAAGCAAAGCCGGGTCCTCGGCAGTAACTCCATAATATGTGTCGCAGAGTAACTCCTCCTCAGTAAGGACACCTACAACGTTATCCTGTCAGGACGGGAGCAAGTACTGAATCTACCAAACTAGCATATGAAACATGGAAATGAACATAAGAGGAAATAACTAGAAATATGGCATCACACAATCTATCATGGCAAGGACACATATGTCATAGAGACAGATGTATATGTAATATTTAAAACTGTAGCAGGTACGTGATCGGTCAATAGATGTACAAAGTGCTGGGGCACATGTAAATGAAATGTACATACGTACAAGTGTACAGGCATAGGTGCACCTCCGTACAAAAGTGCTGGATAATGGCCTACGGCACAGTATCATATAGAATGAAACTTTGCTCGGTACGATAATGGGGGCATGATCACGTACTCAACTACTAGTTTCCCCATAACCCATATTCTATCATATGGGAGATACATAAAGACTGTTCTAAGCATGGTAGTAATGGAAAGTACAACATGTGACGTTTTAACTTGCTACTCCAAGGATCAGCATTTAACATGGTTGGTTTTGCAGTTCATTTATGTAACAGTATGTAAAGTTTATAGAAAGTACTTGCCTCTAGCAAAGCAAGCTGCGATAAAAGCGCTATAGATGTCTGGTAACTCGTTACTGTAGAAATAAATACATAAACTTAGCTTTTACACCAAGCTAAAACACTAGGACACTAATTGGTGAAACACAACTTGTGACTGGGCACCTAGCCAAAATGATAATTTTGGCATAGGAGACCAATGTGGGGTGACACACTACTTTAACTATCTTTCTAGGATCTTTACACTAGTGAGGGGTGAGGTTTAATACGGCTAAGACTCAAAATAACACAAAAAGTTACAAGTCGTAATTAATCAATAAATAAATCAAATGATCGTTGTATTTCAACAATTTTTGAGATAGACAAAAAGCTTAGTTTTACTTAAAGTAAAGTACCAAAAAGATCCTTGCTAAGTATAAAAATTTATTATAATTTTTCTGGAATTTATTAACCAGTACAAGTATTTTATAAAAATCAGTTTTTCTAAGTATACAGAAAATGAGTTTTGGTTTCATATGCCAAACTAGTGGCAAAATTGTAAATTAAATACTATAAAAATTATACTAAGTTAGCTAATTTAACATAGTATCTAAATACTATTTTTCCAGAATTTTAACAGTACTTTAAGTATTTTTAGAAATCCAAAAACAGCATTGCACACAATTGAAATTAAACAATTAATTATCTGCGTATTTTGTCCATGTATATAAAATGAACCAAAGTTCAAATACAGGACCCAAGGCCATGAATCAAGTCCAATATGACTTGTACAGGTCTTGAATGTGTGAAAACACATTTGGGCCCAAAAACCCATGCTAGGCTTAGACACCAAATGGTTGCAGTAATTTAAATACACTAAAATATAAATTGGTAAAAGTGTAAAATAAATATTATTATTTTAATAAGGTAAAATTATACAAAATGAATATATACATACATATGTTAAAAACACACACACACACACACACACACACACACACACACACACACACACACACACACACACACACAC
>JANAVB010004399.1:16752903-16795403 GCA_029216955.1 Iris pallida | reverse complement strand
ACCATCCAGGCTACCCAGGACGAAAGATTAGGGTTGAATTCAGGTGGGTACATCGCCCAGAAGGCACATGTACCCTTAGGTGACTTAGAGGGTGCAACACTCGACGGTGCGCTGGAAATGTGCCCTACTCGACGGCAGGCTACAGATCCCAAGAGCGCCCAGGTAACGGGATTGCCTGTAGCTGTGTCATCTCTTCATGACTACTGAGTTATTCTAGTTATTAATCTTAGTCCATTTCAGTAGGTACTCCTGACCGTGGTACTCAGGAGTCCCCTCCTAGACATGATGCAAGACAGGACAAGTGGATTTAACAAGCAAGCAAGAAGAACCACCCACGGTGTCAAGGCAGGTCAAGTTAAGTTATCAAGTCATGTCAAGTCAGGAGTGAGCCGCCACGGGCCACTATCAAGTCATGTTGGTCATGTCAGGAGTGCACCACTACGGGTCACTGTCGTGTTATGCTAGTTCCTTGCCATACCAAGTCATGTACAATGGTCATTCCAAACATAACAAGTAAAATCAAGTTCATGACAAAAGGCGTAAGGATATAAAATGAGCGTAAAATATCTAATAAAATATCAATATACAAGGTCATAGAAAAGCCAAGCTTTAAGGAAATAAAACCAAAACTCCAAGGGTCAAGGGCTAAACAAGGGGTCAGGACAGCAGCGTACAAAAGTCACGCACGCTCAAGGGAACAGTGTGTGAAAAGTCACGCACGCTCAAGGGAGCAGCTGCGTGAAAAGTCACGCACGCTCAAGGGAACAGTGTGTGAAAAGTCACGCACGCTCAAGGGAGCAGCTGCGTGAAAAGTCACGCACGCTCAAGGGAGCAGCTGCGTGAAAAGTCACGCACGCTCAAGGGAGCAGCTGCGTGAAAAGTCACGCACGCTCAAGGGAACAGTGTGTGAAAAGTCACGCACGCTCAAGGAGACACGCTTCCAACAGGAAGCGTACTCAAGCCTGCGTACGCAGCGCTAAAGAGCGCGCGTAGCTCAGTGTGCGTAGCTAAACAGCTCTGTACACTGCTCACTGTCTTCTCCAAACAGCAAGAACACATGGCTGAAACCAAAACTTCAAAAGTTCATAACTTGGCCATCCGAACTCCAAATCCGGATTTCCAAGGCTCCAACTGGAGTGAAACTGAAAGCTCTTCCTCATGGAAACATCAAAACTCACAGAACTCCAACAAAAGTGGATCAAAACATACAAAATCCGAAAATAGGAGAACTTAGATCTACAACAATAGAGGCTCCAAATCACAAAAACCCAAGAACTAATGTTGGTCTCCATGGCCTAATCTAGCAAATGGACCAAGAAAATATGGTTCTCATGAAGTGGCAAGATGTACTTGCCTAAGGGTTGGGAAGTTGTGCGGAGGAAGAAGAAGAAGAAGAAATTAATGATGGTTATGAAGAGAGAGAAGAGGTGGGTGGAGTTATAAAGAGGGTGTTGTGGTGTGCTTGAGGGTGGAGCTTAGGGCTATGGTGTTCCAACACAAAACCGAACCAAACCATCCCAATAAAACCGAGCCAAGCCAAAAACCCAAAATACGAGAAATACCGAAATTCCACAAGCTGAGAAAAATAAAATACATGCCAAAATCCAGATACGAGCAAAAATACGAAATACAGGAAAATACGGGAAATACGGGAAATGAGGGTGACAACTCTACCCACCTTAAAAGAATTCCGTCCTCGGAATTTAATCAAGGAGCTAGAGATTGCCACGACAAGCTACACTAAGCACATGCAAGTTACACTAAGCAGTCCAATCATACAATCATACAATGCAAGCAAGGAAGGGAAAATGTAAGGCATAAGAAAGACATTATACCTCACGAGTCAAACAGGTAGGGTTATCGCGATCGAATGTCGTCCTCACGCTCCCACGTTGACTCACCCAGAGAGTGATGACCCCAAGCAACACGGACTAATTTAATAGTCTTGTTCTTGAGTATCTTTTCCCTCCGGTCCAAAATAGACACGGGCCTCTTCTCATACGAAAGGTTGGTACCAACAACCAATTCCGAATGGTCTAGGATGTGGCTCGGGTCCGGAATATACCGTCGTAATTGGGACACATGGAATACATCATGCACCTCACTTAGCGACGGTGGAAGAGCGAGACGATAGGAACATCTCCTACTCGCTCCAGAATATCGAACGGCCCTATATACCTAGGACTAAGCTTTCCCCGCACGCCAAAGCGAATGACGCCGCGGTTAGACGAGATCCTAAGGAATACATGGTCGCCGACAGCAAATTCTAAGAGACGCCGATGAGCATCGGCCCAATGGCGCTGGCGGTCCTGGGCAACTCGGAGGTGATCTCTGACCTTCCTGACCACTTCAACCGTCTGGGAAATCAATTCGGGGCCGAGCATCTGCCTCTCTCCGACATCGTTCCATGCTAGCGGGGACCTGCACTTCCTGCCATAAAGAGCCTCGAATGGTGCCATCTGGATACTGTCCTGATAACTGTTGTTGTACGAGAATTCTACCAGGTGCAGATGATTCTCCCATGAACCATCGAAGTCGAGCGTACAGGATCTCAACATATCTTCAAGAGTCTGGATTGTGCGCTCTGATTGACCATCCGTCTGCGGGTGATAAGCTGAGCTGAACTGAAGACGAGTCCCCAAACTCTTCTGCAAGCTGCGCCAAAAGTGTGATATGAATCTTGAATTCCTGTCTGAGGTGATGCTGACTGGCACGCCGTGAAGCCTGACAATCTGCCTGAGATACATCTCTGCTAACTGCGCCGTCGACTGTCCAACTCTGAATGGGAGAAAGTGTGCCACCTTGGTAAGCCTGTCCACAATTACCCAAAAAGCATCTCTGCCGGCCGGAGATCTGGGCAATCCAGTCACGAAATCCATGGTTATGTGTTCCCATTTCCATTCTGGGATCGGTAAGGGTTGAAGAAGTCCAGCGGGCCTCTGATGTTCAGCTTTAACCTGTTGGCAAACCAAACACCGAGAGACAAACCGGGCTATCTCCCGCTTCATGCCATTCCACCAGAAATGCTGACGAATATCACGGTACATCTTCGTACCACCCGGATGAATAGAATACTATGAACTGTGGGCTTCTGCCATGACTTCCTGCCTGATATCTCCACTGGGCACACAAAGACGAGTGCCGTGTCGAAGTGTACCATCTTCATGGATACATAGCTCTGGTCTTCGTCCCGCCTCACACTCTGCTCTGAGTCGCTGAAGCTTGGAATCTGCCGACTGCGCCATCCGGATCCTCTCGACTATAGTGGACTGAACTTGTATACTGGCCATCAATGCCACACTGGTTGGAAGAACCACTTCAATTTCCATCTTCTGAAGGTCTGCCAATAATTTTGGTTGCGCCGTCAGGAAATAAACTCCGGCTCTCCTGCTCAATGCATCTGCTACAACGTTGGCCTTCCCGGGATGATACTGCAAATCCACATCATAATCTACCAGTAGCTCGAGCCATCTTCTCTGCCACATATTAAGGTCCTTCTGGGTGAAAACATACTTCAGGCTCTTATGATCAGTAAAGATCTCCACTCTATCCCCGTATAAGTAGTGTCTCCACAACTTCAAAGCAAACACTACCGCCGCCAATTCCAAGTCGTGGGTCGGGTAATTCTTCTCATGATCACGTAGTTGGAGTGACGCATAAGATATTACCTTCCCATGCTGCATCAAAAACACACCCCAATCCTCTGCCTGAAGCGTCGCAATAAACTGTGAATCCTCCGGTCCCATCTGGAAGGGTGAGAATGGGAGCCGTTATCAAACCTCGTTTCAACTTCTCAAATGATTCCTGACACTCTGCTGTCCAAACAAACGGCACATCCTTGCGGGTCAACTGGGTCATCGGCGCTGAAATCCTTGCGAAATCTGAAACGAACCGCCGGTAGTAGCCGGCCAATCCAAGGAAACTGCGAACCTCTGCCACTGAGCTGGGTACCGGCCATGACTCGATAGCCACAATCTTCTGGGGATCCACTTCCACTCCTCCTCGGGTAATGATGTGACCCAAGTACGAAATGCGATCGAGCCAGAACTCGCATTTACTGAACTTGGCGTACAAACCGATGCTCCCTAAGCGTCTGGAGGACGACTCTGAGATGCTGCTCATGCTCTGCTTCACTCTTGCTATAGACCAGGATGTCATCTAGGAACACGATCACAAATTGATCCAAGTAAGGCATAAAAATGCGATTCATGAGGTCCATGAATACGGCCGGCGCATTGGTCGCTCCAAAGGGCATAACAAGGAACTCCCAATGTCCATACCTCGATCTGAATGCTGTCTTCGGGATGTCCTGCTCTCTAACTCTGATCTGGTGGTATCCTGACCGCAAGTCGATCTTCGAGAACACTGAAGCCCCTCTAAGCTGATCAAACAAGTCATCTATCCTCGGAAGAGGGTATCTGTTCTTGATTGTCACCGAATTCAATGTACGATAATCAACACATAGCCTGGACGTACCATCCTTCTTTTTCACAAGAAGCATCGGGGCTCTCCAAGGTGATCCACTTGCATGGATGAATCCCTTGGTCCTCAGTTCTTCAATCATCTTGTATAAAATCTCCAATTCTGAAGGCGCCATCCTGTAGACTCGCTCTGATACTGGTGCTGTCCCGGGAATCAAGTCTATAGTGAACTCAATCTCCCGCTCTGGTGGCATCCCTGGAAGCTCATCTGGAAAGACATCTGGAAACTCTTCAACTATCCGGGGTAACTGCACTGCTGCTACTGCCATCCGCAATACTGGGGAAGACGGCTCCACTACGCCTCTGAAAAATGAAAACTCTGGCTCGCCGGGGATACTAAAGACAACTCTGCCAATATGGCAGTCTATCCTAGCATACTGGTTCCTCAACCAATCCATGCCTAGGACTACATCATAGTCTGCCATAGGAAACTCTATAAATCTAGCGGGGAACTCCCTACCGCTAACTACGATCCGACACGAGGAAAAACACTCGATCTACTCCCACAAGACCATTACCAGTAAGTATTTTGAGCCTCACTGATAATGACTCAGGCTCCAATCCTATTTGTGTCGCGAATCGTACAGACATGAATGAATGCGATGCACCAGAATCAAACAATACCGAAGCTGGAAAGGAGTTGACGAGAATAGTACCTGCCACTACCTCACCTGGTGCAACTTCTTCTTCCATAGCCATCATCATGGCCTGACCTCTAGCTGCGGGTCCCCTCTGCTGGAAACCTCTCTGCCTATTCTGGGTCTGAGCTTGGGCTTGTGCATACTGCTGGGGGTGTTGTTGCTGGAATGCCTGAGACTGAGGCGACAAGGGCCTCGAAGACTGATACTGCTGCTGCTGAACTGGTACTGGGGCCGGTCCTCTCACCGAAGAGCTAGAAGGGTTGGATGCAAATGAACCACCCTTATTCGAGCAAGCCCCTATCCTATGATCTGCTGCTCCACAAGCCAGGCACAATCCCTGCGCCCTGCGACAGTCTGCCACCACATGCCCTGGCTTCCCACAATGAGAACATCCCATCGCGGAAGTCTGCTTCTGCTTCTGCTGCTGCGGTTACGTCGGGATCGAATGCTGAACCGACGTTACTGAGGCCGCCCGCCTCGGAGTTCCAAAGGTCAATCCCCTAGCTGCCGGGGCTGGAGCTGATGATTGGTGCATCTGACTGTGGGACCGCTTCCTACTTCCGGTCCTATCCACGATCCTCTGGGAGGTGTACTCATGCCTCCTAGCTGCTCTCAGACTGCATCGAACGTCTGGTGCTCGAACTGCTCAACCGCCAACAAGATCTCCAAATGCAGTCCCTGCTGGAACCGCTGGGCCCTATCAAACTCGGTCGCCACCAAGGTGGGGGCAAACCTACTGAGTCTAGAAAACTCTGATGCATAACTGTCGACTGTTCTGCCTCTTTGCTTTAAGTTGGTAAATTTGGTCTGCAGGTCGTACCGAGCCACAGCATCAAAGTACTTCGTCTGGAATCTCTCTCTAAACACTGCCCAAGCAATGGATGCCACTAGTCCCATGGCTTGCGCCGCCCACCAACTGCGAGCTAGGTCCAACAACTGCAGGCGTACCACCGCCACCTTCTTATGCTCGGGTGTCCTAGCTGCTTCCAGAACCACCTCGGTATCCTGAAGCCATGCATCCGCGGCAATCGCATCCTCGGTGCCGTCGAAGAAAGGAGGGTTCAATCGCTTGAAACATTTTGCCGCCTGGTTCCCTGGATGTCCGCCTCGGGTAAAAGCATCTTGAACTGTCTGGTGCAGGGCGTTGCTTCGACGATCCTGGGAAGCTATCAAGGTTCTGATGAGGCCTACTAAGGTACCATCATCTGGCTCTGCGGGCTGGACGGGCCGAACTGGTGACTCTCCTCCAGTAGGCACAACTCTGGAGGCGACTCCGGAATGCTGGGCTTGATCTTCAGGTTGCTGCTGATCCGCGGGATGTGCTCCACCTCGCTGATCGGCAGGGTCAGGTACAGTGCCGCTTGAGGAAGACGACACAGGAAAACAATAAGGAAGGACCAGGACAGATCAACGATACAAGCATGTAATCAGGGCAAGAATTTCAGGGATTTGAAAATACGAGCGGAGATCAAGGGCGAATACTGATTGAGACATCTATTCGGTAAACCCTCACATTTCTTGATTGACAAGACCTGCATGGGCCACCACTTAAACCATGTCACGCCCCGAAACCAGAATACTGGAGAGCGGGGGCAGACATAGCCAACTACGTATATTGAAATAGAATACATCTCAACTATACGGTCACGGCTGTCTAGATATGAGGGTTTACTATAAGCCAACAGTCTCTTAAGGTCAAGCCTATTGTCTCAATCTCAAGCAAGTAATATAATTACAAGATGTATGATCATTAAATATACAATAAAAGGCATCCCAAATATTACATATCAGCTGATCATGAAGCTAGTCGTACAAAATGTTAGGACTAGCAAGAGTTTAAGTCATACATGATCAACCCTAGGATTTGTTAATCATGTTTACAACCCGTAGGCAGACAGTAAGTAAAGTGCATCGAGCTAACAGGTGCTCGTCGGCTAAACGCCTCAAAAGAATAACTTTACAATAGAGTGAGCGAAACAAAATAGAAAACCCACTCGTAGCCCGGGTTCCTTCTAGTCGCCACCATCGGGCTGGAAGCTTGGTAGATCCTCGGGAGCTGCTCCAAAATCTGGCCACACAAAACCAGCTGGGTCAACCCCAGAAAGAGCAAGTGCCACAAGGGGGCCACGAAATAAGAACAAAAGCCAGCAATCAGCACAAGAAAATCTAATATTAAAATTAAAACTTACGAAAATATGGCGGGTTGATATACGACGAGATAACCATGGAACTATTCCGATAGCCAGGTTACAACCTGTAAACTAAACAAGGACCGGGGTTGTAACCCTTCGTCTGAACAGAACTTGGTTTTCCACCATTTATCGGCAAGATAATAATGTAAGAAATCAAGACAGGAAGCAATCTTGTACTGGATCAAGACATGGCTAAGCTGGTTACACCTCATTCAATCAATCACGGCCAAGCAGATACTACGGCTTACTACTTTAACTAACTAGGGTTATCACAGACCTAATTACTAACAAGATGCAGTGAGATTGTTCCACAGCCACAAGCCCTGCAGACCATCCAGGCTACCCAGGACGAAAGATTAGGGTTGAATTCAGGTGGGTACATCGCCCAGAAGGCACATGTACCCTTAGGTGACTTAGAGGGTGCAACACTCGACGGTGCGCTGGAAATGTGCCCTACTCGACGGCAGGCTACAGATCCCAAGAGCGCCCAGGTAACGGGATTGCCTGTAGCTGTGTCATCTCTTCATGACTACTGAGTTATTCTAGTTATTAACCTTAGTCCATTTCAGTAGGTACTCCTGACCGTGGTACTCAGGAGTCCCCTCCTAGACATGATGCAAGACAGGACAAGTGGATTTAACAAGCAAGCAAGAAGAACCACCCACGGTGTCAAGGCAGGTCAAGTTAAGTTATCAAGTCATGTCAAGTCAGGAGTGCGCCGCCACGGGCCACTATTAAGTCATGTTGGTCATGTCAGGAGTGCACCACTACGGGTCACTGTCGTGTTATGCTAGTTCCTTGCCATACCAAGTCATGTACAATGGTCATTCCAAACATAACAAGTAAAATCAAGTTCATGACAAAAGGCGTAAGGATATAAAATGAGCGTAAAATATCTAATAAAATATCAATATACAAGGTCATAGAAAAGCCAAGCTTTAAGGAAATAAAACCAAAACTCCAAGGGTCAAGGGCTAAACAAGGGGTCAGGACAGCAGCGTACAAAAGTCACGCACGCTCAAGGGAACAGTGTGTGAAAAGTCACGCACGCTCAAGGGAGCAGCTGCGTGAAAAGTCACGCACTCAAGGGAACAGTGTGTGAAAAGTCACGCACGCTCAAGGGAGCAGCTGCGTGAAAAGTCACGCACACTCAAGGGAGCAGCTGCGTGAAAAGTCACGCACGCTCAAGGGAACAGTGTGTGAAAAGTCACGCACGCTCAAGGGAGCAGCTGCGTGAAAAGTCACGCACGCTCAAGGGAGCAGCTGCGTGAAAAGTCACGCACGCTCAAGGGAACAGTGTGTAAAAAGTCACGCACGCTCAAGGAGACACGCTTCCAACAGGAAGCGTACTCAAGCCTGCGTACGCAGCGCTAAAGAGCGCGCGTAGCTCAGTGTGCGTAGCTAAACAGCTCTGCACACTGCTCACTGCTCACTGTCTTCTCCAAACAGCAAGAACACATGGCTGAAACCAAAACTTCAAAAGTTCATAACTTGGCCATCCGAACTCCAAATCCGGATTTCCAAGGCTCCAACTGGAGTGAAACTGAAAGCTCTTCCTCATGGAAACATTAAAACTCACAGAACTCCAACAAAAGTGGATCAAAACATACAAAATCCGAAAATATGAGAACTTAGATCTACAACAATGGAGGCTCCAAATCACAAAAACCTAAGAACTAATGTTGGTCTCCATGGCCTAATCTAGCAAATGGACCAAGAAAATATGGTTCTCATGAAGTGGCAAGATGCACTTGCCAAAGGGTTGGGAAGTTGTACGGAGGAAGAAGAAGAAGAAGAAGAAATTAATGATGGTTATGAAGAGAGAGAAGAGGTGGGTGGAGTTATAAAGAGGGTGTTGTGGTGTGCTTGAGGGTGGAGCTTAGGGCTATGGTGTTCCAACACAAAACCGAACCAAACCATCCCAATAAAACCGAGCCAAGCCAAAAACCCAAAATACGAGAAATACCGAAATTCCACAAGCTGAGAAAAATAAAATACATGCCAAAATCCAGATACGAGTAAAAATACGAAATACAGGAAAATACGGGAAATACGGGAAATGAGGGTGACAACTCTACCCACCTTAAAAGAATTCCGTCCTCGGAATTTAATCAAGGAGCTAGAGATTGCCACGACAAGCTACACTAAGCACAGGCAAGTTACACTAAGCAGTCCAATCATACAATCATACAATGTAAGCAAGGAAGGGAAAATGTAAGGCATAAGAAAGACATTATACCTCACGAGTCAAACAGGTAGGGATATCGCAGTCGAATGTCGTCCTCACGCTCCCACGTTGACTCACCCAGAGAGTGATGACCCCAAGCAACACGGACTAATTTAATAGTCTTGTTCTTGAGTATCTTTTCCCTCCGGTCCAAAATAGACACGGGCCTCTCCTCATACGAAAGGTTGGTACCAACAACCAATTCCGAATGGTCTAGGATGTGGCTCGGGTCCGGAATATACCGTCGTAATTGGGACACATGGAATACATCATGCACCTCACTTAGCGACGGCGGAAGAGCGAGACGATAGGATACTTCTCCTACTCGCTCCAGAATATCGAACGGCCCTATATACCTAGGACTAAGCTTTCCCCGCACGCCAAAGCGAATGACGCCGCGGTTAGGCGAGATCCTAAGGAATACATGGTCGCCGACAGCAAATTCTAAGGGACGCCGATGAGCATCGGCCCAATGGCGCTGGCGGTCCTGGGCAACTCGGAGGTGATCTCTGACCTTCCTGACCACTTCAACAGCAAATCCTAAGGAATACATGGCGCTTGCGATTCTAAAATTTCGAAAGGCCGACAAACGGTTCAATAATGTATCTCAGGCTCCTCGAATATACGCTCATTTTGCGATAAATCGGGCCTCGTTTCGACCTCCCAATCAAAAGTTACGGCCCTCCAAAGTTTCAACTGACGATAAAATGCAGGAGAATGGCCATTCTCCGTGTTAGAACACGAAGAATGTTAATTTCGCATGAGGTGTGGCTATTCTCCGTCTTAATTTACACGGAGAATGGCCATTCTTTGTGCTAAATTACACGAAGAATGGCCATTCTCCGTCTTAATTTACACAGAGAATGGCCATTTTCTGTGTAATTTAGCACAAAGAATGACCATTCCAGTGTTAAAACACGGTTAAATAAAACGGAGAATGACATTCTCCGTGTTAAATAAAATGAAGAATGACCATTCTCCGTATAATTTAGCACGAAAAATGGTCATTCCAGTGTTAAAACGTAGGAGAATGCCATTCTCCGTGTTAGAAACACGGAGAATGTCATTCTCCGTGTTAAATAAAACGGATAATGGTATTCTCCGTGTTAAATAAAACAAAATAAAATGGAGAATGCATTCTCCGTGTTAATTTACACGGAGAATGGCATTCTCCATGTTAATTTACACGAAGAATGGTCATTCTCAGTGTTAAAACGTAGGAGAATGACCATTCTCCGTGTATTTAGTGACATTCTCCGTTCTAAATTACACAGAGAATGGTCATTCTCCGTGTTAGAAACACGGAGAATGCCATTCTTCGTGTTAGTAACACGGAGAATGACATTCAACACGGAGAATGACATTCTCCGTGTTAATTTACATGGAGAATGACATTCTCTTTGTTAAAATGCAGGAGAATGACCATTCTTCGTGTTATATCGACGAAAAACAGTTGACAGAAACCTAATTTTTTTTTATTTTTTTGTTTTGTGGAAAGAAATTTGACATGAATAAAGATTCAAGAGTTTTCGTTCTTTTTTTCAAAACGATGCTAACTCTTATGGAAAAGAAGAAGAAGATCTTTCCTCCATAATTGACCTAATTGTCGGAAAAAAGAAGAAGAAGAAGATGAACGATGATCGAATTTCGACTGAAAAAAAGGTACGGTGAACTACGAACGATCTTTGCGATCTCTGCTGAAGAAGAGAGCAATGGAATTCATATCTCTCGTGAAGAAGAAGAAGAAGACGACGAGAATCGCAATCCAAATCTGAGTTTGTGCGGAAGGGTAGTTATGCTATTAATTTTGTAAATACAGAACATCTAAAGTGAATCTTGGAATACTTAATGTGAAAATATATAATTCTGGACATTTCATAAAACCCATCTGCGGGTGAATTTTTCATAAAAATTAACCCCAAAATTAAATTTCTCAGTAATTTTCATATATATATATATATATATATATATATATATAAAATACAACTTTTGATAGCAAATTTTTACATGCACCTAAAAGTGGATACCAAGTACCAAAGTAAGTGTGACCCCTATCAATTTGAACAAAACCCACCTTCGTCAACAGGCAGCTGATGGTGCACACACTCCTCGGTGTTCGCACATTTGGTGCGTCGTGATTCCCTTCTCGCTCGCTCTCTCTCTCTCTCTCTCTTCTTTTTTTTTTAGTGGAAACACGGTTTTCTTACGCATCCAACGCGTAAATTGCGCGTCATCCAATTCTTGTCTTCTTGTGTCAAATGGTTATCCGCTACTAGTAGGTGATATTTCGGACTTTCTTCGCCTCACCGGTATTTCGGAAACTTACAAACAGGGCTGACTTAGAGGAATTTTCTAATCGGAACTAGATTTAGTTGTATCTTATTATTAATTTCAAAAAAAATATCAAAAAATTGATAGAGAGGGAGGATGGCAGCGACATCGAAGTCTTTGTTTTTGACGACATTGTGGAGCTCGAATTTCGAGTACTCTCCTTGAACTACTCTAGGTCTTTTTAGTAAGAACTCAAAATATGGATCCGGTAGATTGGTAGTCAACTAACAGATAAAAGTGGAGTGGACCGCGGATTCTCTATTGACGAATATGTAGAAACTTGGGAGGTTTGTCTGACGGGGGTGCCTAAGTCCGTTGGCTTGTCCGACTTACTCCAGAGCCGATCCTGCACTCAAATAACAAGACATGTGGCTTCTGAACTCACAAGTCAAACTTATTCGTGTCATGTGTCCGAGTTGTGTTCAAGCTTAGCCATTTGAGTCGGACTTGTATTGATTTCAGCTCCATAAAATTGGACCTACTTTCTAAGTTGAGCCCGCATGTCTATAATTTCTTTTATCAAGTATATTCAAAGTGCAAAACTTGCAAAGTATAATAACACGTCTAAGACCACAATGGAGATTTCTAAAATTGATTTTCTATCCTCCTTCATACTTTCTGGAAATTTCTATCCAAAGTAGATTTTGTGTATAGAAATTGTATACATAACAAAACTTTTCTATGGTTGTCTATTTTTATACTACGTGACAATAAATAAAAAGATCAATTTAATAATGTGGGATCAATATTAATTAGTATGAGAGATGAAAAATTATATGAGAGTTTCTACATGTAAAATTCTCATTATTTTTTTTTCCTCCTACATTACTACCACATAGGAGAGAAACTGAGAGAGAAACAACCATTGGAATGAATTTTTTCTAAATTAAATTTCTATAGAGGAGATAAAAACCACCATTGGAGATGACCTAATAGCATATGAGAACAATTATAACAGAGTTGAAAATAAAGGCCAAACTTACTAAAACCAACATTGGTTGTCCCCTCACCTAACAATCGGGGTCTCGATGTCAAAAAAAAATAGAAAATCAAAATGACATGCTTCCAATCCGAGTTCATGATTTTACTTATTTTTAACCTTTTATGTAATTCCATCAATTTATAATAAAACCAAAAATTTGAGGTTAAAAAAAAGTAAGCTTAGTTTTTGATATAATTTGGGCACACAATTTTAAAATCGATTTTTTTGGTAGCATGGGTCTGGAATTTAGATGAGCATAGTCAACAATGCTTTTAGCTATATATCACAATATATCTCATTTCAAAAGAATTCGATTCTGTTTCTAATACCTCAAACATAAACTGAATATTTATAAATTTGTATAATTATTATAATTATAACAATATTTTTTACAGTTAAAATAGTTGTAACACTATTTACAACATCTGCAAAAAAATGTTAATGTGAAATAAAGTTGAGATTAATTATGATTATTCACAAGTGGACAATTTTAGCTAAAAGATAAAGTAACAAAAGTGATACTTTATAAGGGAGTAAAATTTTTATGTGAAACACTAGAAGTTATTTTGTTTATTGTTTTCAACATACTCCATTTATTTGCAATTAAACACTTCATAACTATAGGGATTTTCGTTAAGGGTCTGTTTGGATTGAGGGGAAAAAAAAACAGAGGTATAGAGTTACTTAAATAAAAGTTCAGTGAGGAGAAAGGTAGTAAATATATATAATATTGTTTGGATTGGAGTGAGCGTTAAGTGGGATATGTTTAATAACATTTTGGATTGAATGTTCTGAATGAAAGGATGATTTATATAAATATAGTAGGTACCAAAATATTTTATTATATATCATAAAATTAAATTTGATTGAAATTTTAATTAGAATTTGTCAAAATAACTTCATAAATAAGAAAGTTACGGATCATCATGTTGAAACAAAACAAATAAAAAAAAATTATAATATTTTATAGAACAAATAAGAGATATTTATGACATTTTAAACAAAATTCTTCAATCTTCCTCATCAACCCTCCAACTTTGAGGGTTAAAAAAATAGACAAACGAGGGTTACACAAACCCCAACTTAATCCTCTATAACCCTTCCTCCTAAACACTCACCCTCACACCAAGTTTATTTTTTATCACTTAATTTATCCTCACTTAACTCTCATGACCCTCAATCCAAGCAGTCCTAACAGCTAAAAAAAATCCATCAAACAAGTGCAAATCTAAGAACTTCAAGCACAGAAAAAAAAACTATATTATCAGAAAAGTTTGTACTACATAAAAATATAGGACTAATTAGCATTTAGACCCTAATTTTTATACAGTCTAGAGTTTAAGTCCTCACGTGTACAATTGAAGAGTTTAAATCCAAGATTTTTTTTCCTATTATACCCTATCTAACCTATATATGTAAACTTCATTATCAAATATGGAGGGAGAGTATAGTAGGAAAAAAAACAAAAAAACAAAAATCAAGAATCTAAACTCTCAAGTTGGATATGTCAGGGCTTAAACACTAAACTGGCATAAAACCCATGGTCTAAACACTAATTAGCCCAAAAATATAGAAAAATTCTAAAGGTACCTCGTATTTTACTTAGACTAGCCAAAATTTATATTTTACTTATTTACAAATTTGCCATAAAAAAAGTTTCATGCTAGCCCAATTTTTTGTTCAGGACTTTCAAGAAATTTGACAATCCTTCTTATTGGAAGGACTGACAAAAATTTGATAATTCTTTATATTGGAAGGACTGGCAAAAATTTGACAGTCCGTTTTATTTGAAGGATTGACAAATATTTCGACACTACTAATTTTTAGGATTGTCAAAAAATTTGACAGTCCTATCCATTGAAGGGACTGTCAAATGTTTCAACAGTCCTAAATTTTTAAGACTGTCGAGGCACACGAGACGCAGCACAATGTAACCAGCATCCACGTGAACGCCACGCGGCTCCGGGTCTTCCCCAGGAGATCCTCCTTCCTCTCCCTCTACTTCATCACCCTCTCCCCCCCCCCCCCCCCCCCCCCCCCCCCCGTGCCCTGCTGCCTTGACGGGAACCCTATTTATGTTAGCCTCCCAGCGAGCTCCTCCGCCACCTGCTCGGCACCTTCCTCCTTCCCCGCATGGAGCCTGACAATTGCCGTGTTTGTGACCGTGTTGACTCGGCAGACTCGACGCGGCCTCGACGGAGAGCGCCGACCTGAAGCTCGCGACAGACGCACCACACATCATGCCGGTGACATCGAGGAGGACTGAGGGAGGGGGTTGTTTGGAGAGCGTTGGGGGGCGGGGGGCGAAGGAAGGGGGTGCTGGTGGCGAGCGAACGGAGGTGGTGCTGGCGGCGGCAACAAGTGGATGGAGGTGGTGCTGACGGAGCGGGCGTAGCGGGCTGTATCTCGATGGAGGCGAGCGGGCGGAGGTGGTGCTGGCGGCGGCAACGACGGGGAAGAGGGAGAGGGATGGGATGAGGGTAGCCCTAAAGAAATTTTTAGGTTGTCCTGAGTAAAAATTGGGTCAGCTTGGTCTGTCATGAAGTAATGGGCTAGCCTAAGAGTATCTCCAACCCTAGTGTCTTGTAATGTGATGTAATTTTTATGTGGCATGAGGCACAAAACAATATCTTTCCTAGGTGGCAAGATTATATTCACACAAGACAATAATGTAAAAAATCTTCTCCAGTACAAAATTATTGAGAAGACAATAACATTTACTTTTTTCAACTCCCTATACAACTTCTTCCCTTATTTCTATTTTTTATTATTCATAATTGATGATGGGAAGTAAGGATATTGTGAAGTTCATTGTCTAGAACTAGACAACCAATTTCACAATGTCTTTACCATGTCAACTTCATAACTTTTTTGACATTTGTATTGGAGAAAGACTTTTTCAATAAAACCTTGTTATTCCTATGTGGCAATAACTTTTTTTCTAAACTTACACTTGCATTTGAGATGCTCTAGTAAAAAAATGAAGTGCTTTAAGAATTTCCCCAATATATAAGACATGAATGCAAAATCTAGCCAATGATGCGTTAGTGTAATGGTAAGACCGTTGGCACCGGGGTGTGAGGTCGCGAGATCGAACCCCTACGGAAGCGGCTGGGTGGCAGTGGCCACGGCTCCCGGGCCAAGTGCTGGCTGGGTGGCTCTAGTCCGAGGGCTTGTCCAGGGGCATTTGGTTTAAAAAAATAAAAAAAATACAAAATCTACCTCTCATACCGCAATATAGTCAATCTAAAGGGGGCAAAATGGAAAAATTGGGTTCATAAGAGTGAACGTAGCTTCCAAGTTGTTTCGCGGGCATAAACGTGGTCGACGAAATCTCCGCCGTCCCTTTCTCATCCCGTAAATATCCATACCCTCCCTTTCTTTTCTTCCTCTCTCTTCCTCCTCATATTTTCCTCTCTCTCTCTCTCTCTCTCTCTCCTCACTCTTCATTCAGAACAATAAAAATTAAATCTTTAGGGTTTGGTTAGGGTTACGATGGTTGGGGAGGCGGAGGCGAGGCTCTTCGTGGGATGGGAGGAGGTGGCGGTGTCGAACGACAAGGGGAGGCGGGTGGTGAACTACTACGTGAAGGACTCGGACGGGAGGAGGGACCTGGCGGTGGTCGGGAGGGAGAAGAGCCTGAGGCACATGAGCTACGTTGTCAGGAACCAGTTCCTGCAGTCGGTTCTTCTCGCCGGGAGGGGGTCCTCCTCCTCGGCGGCGGTTCCTCTCGCCGGCGTCGGGTTCGGGTGCTTGAAGTGGAAGTCCAGGAGGGAGGTCGTCGATTGGCTCTCCGAGATCGTTTCAGGTGCTTTGAAATTTTTCATTTTTGAGGTTTTTTTTTTTGGGATTTTGGATGGTGTCGTGAATCTGTCGAAGGCTTGTTTTTTATATTTTTTTATTGTTGATTTGGTTGATTATTTGGTAGGAAACCGTGGGGAATGGGATTTTATGTTTCGGGGACCTGAAAAGTTGGTATGGTTGATTTTGGTGGCAAGATTGCTTCTTTATTAGTTCTCCGATGATAAATTGAAGAACAAGCTAGAGAAGGCCATTCTAAATCGCTTCAGGTGCCTCAAAATTTCCATTTTGTCGAATTTTTTTTTTTTTTTTTGAGGATTTTGGATGGTATCATGTGATTGTCGAAAATTTTCTTCTTCTTGTTAATTTGTTCATTGATTATGTAGAAAACCAGAAGGGGATTGGGATTTTAGGCTTCGAGGGCTTTATAACTTAGGATTTCGTGTGGATCTGGTAGGATTTCGTTCTCTTTTGGAGGAAAGGTCGCTTCTTTGTTGCTTCCGCAATGAGAGGCTGTGAGAAATATATGAGAAAGTTAGAGAAGGCTCTTCGACATCGTTTTAGGTGCTTCAAAATATCTATTTTGTTGTTATTTTTTGGGATTGTGGATGGTATCATGTGATTCTATCGAAAGGTTGCTCTTTTTTTCCCCTTGTCGACAGGGACAGGAAAATTTTGGGTCTTAGTTTGGATCTGGAATAATTTCGTTTGTTTTTGGTTGAAAAAATTGCTTCTTTATTGGTTCTGTGACAAGAGATTAGGAGAAATAGATGAGAAAGCTAGAGACTTTTGGGGAGATGTAGGAGGATTTGGTTGAGTTGCGAGGGTCTGCGGAAACAAGCTAGAACTTAGGATTTTTGTTTGGTTTTGTTGAGGTTTGGTTTGGGGTGGATCTGGTGATTTCCCCGAGTTTTTGTTGAAACTTTCCTTCTGGTTTTGTGATAGAGATGGTGAAGAAATTATATTAAGATTCTCCCTCATTTCTTCATGTGTGTAAAATTGTGGATAAATTGCTTCTTTCTTGCCCTTTCAATTAAGGGGGTTTCGAGGAAAATGATATTAATCTAGATCTGATTTTAACTTCATAGGTAAAAGATTCATTTTCCTTGATTTCTGATGGGATCTGGTTGGGGAAGGCTTTGTTTATTTATTATTATTCTTCTTATTTTTGAAAAGATTGTTATTTCCAAATGACATACCATTGAAGATTGGAGACTAGGTTCATGTAGGGCGGATCTAGAGATTACGGTTCCAAATGGATCTGCTACTGATTTCTCCAAAAAAACATTTGAATTTTGTCATGGATTGTTTTTTTTGGTTGGCAAAATTTTTAGTTCCTAGAAATATGGGATACAAGGGCGGAAAATGGTCCTGGTATGGTGGGTTTTGGAATGACCTGATCCGAATATCACGTTTCGAATCAATCTGGTTGCCCTTTTAACTAAACTGAATCAGTTTCGCCATTGTTGGACTTTAATTCAGGTTTTCTTGCCAAATGAGCATCTTTGGAGCTTAATTTTGACCCTCTATGTTGTTGTTATGAATGGCTGTCGAACTGATGTTGACCCTCTATATTTATCCCAAATTCCAAGACAAAGTAGCTTATGAACATCATAGGGTCATGCTATAAGACCTAGGCAGTTAGTTGGTAGGTAGGTCGACCTACCTTTTGGATATGTAGTTTAATTTAAGCTCATTCAACCAAAGAGCACCCTCCGAGTGCCCCTAAATTATAAGAGTAGTCGAAGAGGTAAGATGATACAATCCACCTTTTGTAAAACAAAGTTACTCTAGGAAACTCTTCATCCCTTTTAAAAAAAAATTAAAATTGCTCTCTGGAACTCAAACTTATGACTTCATCCCCCCACCAAAGTTCAATACCACTAGGATTGACTGTAAATTTGGTCTTATTGGTTTGTTTTCAAATTCTACACTAGCGTGGATAGATTCTCTGTTGAGCTACAGTAGGTCCTTTCCTTTTATTCTCCCCCTTCTCTTAATAAAGAGAACGGTGGAATGAATACTCTTTCATATCTCATTAAGGAGAACCATCTTGTTAACTGAAATACTTGCTTTTTTCTTTCCTTTCTTCACTCGTTGCTTGTCATCTCCTGCTTTCTCCTCTTTTGGTTTAATATTTCTCCATGCATCTTTTCGGGTGGATTCATTTCCTTTTTTTCCCCCTCATTTGGGTTATGCGCCTGCTGTCACTATCATATGTGTTTAAGAAGAAAGAGCAAGAGATTGGAGAAATGCTAAAAGGTGGTTTGCTGGTCTTTTGGTCTCAGCCAGTCAGCGATGGCACCTGCTTCCTAGAAGCAGAGGAAGCAGAGGACGCTGTTTCTCCAGGTGGCCATGATGACAGTAGAAATAAGAAAAGGTGGGTTGCTGACTCTTTTGGCCTCGGTCATTGCACCTGCTTCCTAGCAGGAGAGGACGCTGTTTCTCCAGGTGGCCATGATGATGGCCGACTTGCTACACCTTCTGGTGGTGGCAATAACAATGGTGGCTGGTAGTGGCAATGGTGTCTTCTATGTTACCTGTACTCTCCACTTTAAGGAGAAGTACCTTTGTTGACCCGATAGGACATGAGTATGGGTATGAAATCCGTATCCGATCCTTCATGGTGACAATCGGAAGAATGGTAGTGAAGTAGATAGTTTATTTTAATGTGGTAGTGATGTAGATAGTTTATTTTAATATGGTAGTATGGTAGTAAAGTAGTAGGGGAGCTAAAAGGACGGTCTCTTAGGGACTTATTCAACTAGTTCAGTAAAGTTTACTAGTGATTTATAATTACAAGTTGTCTTTTTATGAAACCTTATCCAAACTTTGGATTCTATTTAGCCGAGTCCGTGTGTCATTCAATTATGAGTTTGAAGGACCCGACTCTTGGATATGTACCCGTACCCGAGTCCAGGAACATAGGGTGTCTTTATGGGGTATGGGTTTTGGAAATTTTTTAATTGATCTCCATTTACATAAAGGTTGCCTCTGCCATAGACGCTGAGATAAATACATAGATATGATTACTAGAGGCAGGCAGTAAAGATTAATGTGCAAATTGTGGTTGACTAAAAGTTGTTTTAAATGGTGGCAATAAAAATGGTGCTAGCAGTAGCAATGGTGTCTTTATGGGTTTTGGGTTTTGGAAAGTTTTACTTGTTTTCTATTTACCTAAACGTTGCCTCTGCGATAGAAGCCGAGATAATACTTACATATGATGACTAAGGGAGGCTGTAAAGACCATATGCAAATTGTGGTTGACTAACGGTTGTTTTAAATGCAAAATCTGTTTGACTAGTTCCGAGTGTTAAGAGACTATGCAGTTAAAGCCGCGAGTAGTTTCCAGATGCTATAGGACCGACTGAATTTTGACAAAAAATGGCCCTTAAAAATAACCGATCCCACCCCCCCCCCCCCCCCCCCCCCCCCCAATTTTTACAACAATTGTATCACAAAAGTGCAAGTGATTCGAGAATGTGAGTTTTACTCCTATTAATTTATATTTTATATGCTAACTATTTCTTTTAATAAGTAGTTTATTTATGTAAAATTTGTGTATTGTTATATTATCTATGATTTGAGTTGTGCATTCTAAAAAGAGGAATTGTCTTTTGCAACAAAAATTGAATGATCTTGTTTTCATTAAATACAACAAAAAGCTGAAGAAGCAGTCCACAAAGAGGAACAAGTCTTACGATTCTATTGTCTTGAGGGAAGTTGATGAAAATGATGATGGGTGATTCCTATTGAGGAGCTCCAAGAATTTATTGATATCATTGGATATTATTATGTAGAATTAGTACTAGTATTACAAATACCGGGATACACTTTTTACCGCTTTTTGAGGACTAGTCCCTACTAGTGAAAAAAACAGTAATTATCTGCTTTACTGCATAGCTATAGCCTAGGTTCTGAAATATGAGCTTTCCACTGTCCTTTCTGCTTCATGCTTTTAGCCTTGTTGTATATAATAGTGTACATATAATATTCTACTTACACAAAATATTCAAGCCGTTTTCTTATTGTATTATTAGCTAGATCCCCCCATTTTTGGCCCACGAGAAGTTTTTACCTCTAACAACATTATTCTTTTTCCAGATTCGGTTTCTCCTGGACCCTCTCTTATGGGTGATGGCTTTTTGAATGACTATGTGGTACCTAGATATAACACTACTGGCAAGGTAGAAAGAAGCAACTATTTACTTGTGACTTTTTTCCATATTAGTTATCATTACATTACTTATTTACCAAGTGAAAAGTAAAACATTTCCATATATTTATTTCCTATTGCCCCACTTTTGTTTATGCAGGGCCTTTCTTCAGGAAGAATGACGCAGCATTCTAAAGAATTTTCATGGTTAGGTTCTCCATGGAATTGTAGGAAACGGCGGAAGCATTATCGATCTTTCTGTCGGAACAAAATCACAATTTCAGTATGTCAAGTTTTAGGGCTTCTTATTGTTATAATCATATAATGTCCTTGTTTTGATTCATAATATACGTTTTCCCCTAGGTCCATGACTTCGTGTATGTAATGGCTGAAGAAGGCAAGAGGCTTGTTGCCTATGTTGAAGATCTATATGAGGACATGAGAGCTAATAATATGGTTGTGGTGCGATGGTTTCACAAAGTTGATGAGGTTGGTATTGTTTTACCTCCTGACGTTCATGACAGAGAGATTTTCTTTTCTCTTTGTCTTCAAGATTTCAGTGTTGAGTGCATAGATGGATTAGCCTCGGTCCTCAGTGCGCAGGACTTTGACAAGTTTCAGAATGAGGCAAGACACAGATTCAGCTCCTGGGAGCCTTATCTGTGCCGAAGGCAGATTGATAATGATGATGTCAAACCATTTGACATCACTCAGGTCCAAGGATACTGGAGCCAGGAGGTGCTTCGATCCATGTATACAACTTCAGGGACTTCCTTAAAAGTGCGGTTGAAGATAACTCATCGTGGCCCCAGTTGTAGTGTTGATCAGGATGGGTACGTTGAACCTAAGAAAAAGAAACAACGGCTGAATGACGAGACTATCAATGCTACAGGAATGAGTAAGGATGTAAATAAGCCACAAAGCTTGACTTCTGCTGGCAGTAGAGTACCAAGGCCTGTTTCAGGGTATGCTGCACCTGATATGCTGAGAAAGCAATTGTTTAAGCACAAACTTCAGCAACAACAGCAGCGGTTAGCCAAAGGATGCCATGTTGAAGTGCTTTCTCAAGACAGTGGCTTGAGAGGGTGTTGGTTCCGATGTGTGGTTCTTAAGAGGCATCACGATAAGGTGAAGGTTCAGTACCAGGATGTTCAAGATGCTGATGATACTGGCAACTTAGAGGTAACTCAGATTTTCACAGTATTTTTTATTGGTTTTATTGTGTATAGCTCCTTTGAGCTTTTCCTTCATTGGTTATCCTGTAAATTACTTGAGACTTGAGTCATGGAACATTCTTTCGAACAAACCCTGAAGTATTTACAATGATATCGTGCTTTATATATCCAAGAGTAAATTTCACCAATTTTCCTTGAGTTTCTTTTAGAGTACCTGTGGTGTGTCCTAAACTTGTCTTGAAAAGGCATAAGCACAGACACGGCAGAGGGCTGATTGTGGCTTGTCCTTTCTTCCCAGCCTCCTGTTACCCTCATTTCTTCTTTCTTTTTTCGTTGCTTCACCAGATTGTGTTGTCACAGAATATCCAAATGGTAGGAATGGTGACCTCTTTTTTTTGAATTTAATGTCTGTCTACAGATGTTAGTTCTAGTGTATTTAATACTTTTTATTTTAAGCTATTTTCTTCCAAGTTTAGGCTCCACACAACATGATATTTGCATGAATTTTGTAATTAATGATCAGTGTTTGGTTTGGTAGTCTTATGTGTTAGTTGATTTTCTTTTGCCTTGTATTACTGTATTGTATTACTGTATATAATCCATGCTTTTGTTAAAATTTATATGCTTCAAAATTTGAGGTCTTGAATTTGCTCTTCATATGCTTCAAATTTTGAGCTCTTGAATTTGTTATTCATATGCTACCACTACTTTCTTACATGATGTTTGTAACATTCAGTGTTTGGTTTGGTAGTCTTATGTGTTAGTTGATTTGCTTGTCTGTGTATTACTTTATAATCCATGCTTTTGTTAAAATATATATGCTTCAAAATTTGAGGTATTGAATTTGCTATTCATATGCTTCAAAATTTGAGGTCCTGAATTTGTTATTCATATGCTTCCACTTCTTTCTTACATGATGTTTGTAACATGCCTTCGTAATTGAGATTGTTAAAATGTATTCTTGTATAGGAGTGGGTTTTGGCATCAAGAGTAGCTTCTCCTGACAGATTGAGCATTCGATTGTGCGGGAGGACTGTGGTTCGCCCTGATCCATCACAAGGTCCCAAGTTCTCATGCAGCCTTGGTGTTGGGTCTGTTGTGGACGCATGGTGGCATGATTGCTGGTGGGAGGGGATCATCATTGAAAGAGTTTCAGAAGAAAAAATTCGTGTATACTTCCCAGGTAACCTCCCCCCCCCCCCCCCCCCCCCCCAGTTGACTTCAATCCACGTAGCTTTTTTTTTTTTTTTTTTAATCTACAAAAGTCTATTGGTTTTTCCTTGACTTTAGAACCGTTTTGCAGGAGAACAACTACTCTCCACGTTCACCCTTAGCGACTTGAGACCCTCACAGGAATGGTTGGGTAACAAATGGAATCCCATAAAGGATCGGCCAGAGATGGCTAGATCATTGTTATCTGATATGGATAAGGGTAAGTGTTTGCCCAGCGATGGAAATATACCTGTCCGAGCTTCGGTCTCCAACCAAGAGGTGGAAGCAGATGTCCAGAGGGAAAGCTCAGCAGCTTGTAAGCCCCCCTTATTGAGTGAAGAGCATTCAGTTCAGAGGGAGACAGAAGCTGTTGTACCGAACCTAGCCCGTGGACTTGATGGCTTGCACTGGAACAAATATAAAAAAAGGAAGCATCCAAGAGAACTGGGTAAAGGCGGCAGCGGCCCAAGGTGTAAACGGCAGTTTGGTGGTAGCACAAGCAGCAGTAGCAGTCCTGAGGCTGAAGAAGAATATAATTCTGGTGGAGAGTTTTTGATGCCCAAATCTTTGTCAGTTGTTGACCATGAGAACTGCAAGATTGGAGGTGATCCACTATTTGCTCCACCATTGGCTCTATGTTCTAGCTTGGTCATGTCCCAATGACCTTTGCCCTTCTTGATGTAAATTCTCAAGACCCCCCTTGAAGTTCCGGTGCGCACGTTTGAAGAAAATTGCTACCGATATGGTTGGATATGCTGTGGTATTGCATCGCCATACTTATCTAGGTATTTGTGGAGCCTGCAGGAGTTAACATGTATATTCAGGAGCATCCATCTTTACCGTCAAAAGAAAGATCATGGTTACGAGGAAGAAGCCAGTGTACCATCCTGTATTTATAAGTAGGTTAGAGATCCCGTCTGTCCGACGAGGCAAGCTGAGTAGACTAGATGAAGCTTCAATCTCACATTGGAGCCAGTTCTAACCGTACCAAATTTTCCTGACCCTGTACTTGCAAGCAATGCCTCTTGTTTGTGTTCCTGCAAATCAAGTAATTATTTCTGTTGTTTCTTGCTTTTGTGGCTGTTTGCATGCCTTTGTAACATGGAGGTGTTTGGAGAATTATGCTTGTGCAATTTTTTTGGCTGACATAGTGTTCACTGTTCTAACACATTACATTGGTGAGGGGAGAATTTCCCTTTTATAGGGTGGTTCATAAACAGAGCTGGTGTATATATTCTTAGATGATGCATCAACTTCTTGTAAGTCGATTCCACGAGTCTGAAAATAATTAGCTAGTTTTCTTGTATTGCTAAGCCATAATTTCATGCTGTTCTCTATTTGAGTTCTACAATATATGTTTTTTTTGGGTACCAAGTGTTTTTGCTTCTCCCTGTAAGTTATCTGTTCTGAATTGTTGCCAAGTATTTTGCTAGGTTACATGCTATAATTGACACATGTAAACATGGATACAGAATCATTGTTGTGGAGTTCAGTTTTTGGGTTATTTAGTTTTAGTTTTTCGTATAATATTCAAAATTTATGTTTAGCTCTTCATAGGGGTGTAAACGGACCGGACGGACACGGACAGTCCATTGTCCGTGTTCGGTCCGTTAATGAAAATGAGTTCGGACGGACGGACACGGACAGTTCATTGTTCAAGTTCGGATCGGACGAACACGGACAACCACTGTTTGTTAATTCAATCGGACGGTCCGCGGACAAATTAAATATATTACCAAAAGTTATTATTTTATCAAGATACCTTAATAGTTGGTTCAAAAAATCTAGTTGAAAGAAAATACAATTGAAGGTTATAGAATACAACAAACAATAGTAAAAAGATAACAAAAATCGAGACGGGACAACAAAAATTTGATGCAAAACCAAAATATTATGACATAATTGATACAAAACCGAAAGGAGTCTCCACTATCGGACTGTTCGCGGACGAATTCGGACCGGACATAGATATGACCGTGTCCGGGTCCGATTTTTAGTCGGACCAAAAAAAATGTCCAAGTTTTGTTCGTTAATGAATCGGACGTTCCGCGGTCGAACCATTTATCGAGCCGAACACGTACGGACAATGGACTACTTTGTCCATTTTACACCCCTAGCTCTTCATATTGCCCAGATGTGAGGGTTTGTGTTTGTGTCTTGTTCGGACAGTTGACTTGGGGCCCAGAGGGGAGGGGTTTGTGTTTGTCTTGTTCTGACAATTGACTTGGGGTGAGAATAGATTTCATTTAGGTAGTTTTAGGGTTTTGTATAATTTTGGACGGTCATCCCAAGTCTTCCTTCAAGGCGAGATCAAAATCCCCTTTTGGACTATATAAATATAAAAACAAAATTTGAATATTATACGAAATCCTAAAATTAAATAACTCTTAATTTTTTTAGCTGAAATACTTGGTAAAACTAAAACCATGGTTAATTTCTAGGACTATTTAGTAATTGTGTTTGCTATAATATTTGATATTAGAGTTTAGGTCTTCATAGTGTCCAATATTAGAGTTTTGGTTTTCATTTACACTGTTTATCATTTAAAATTGGAGAAATTTATGAAATGCCTAAAAAACGAAAAAGTTTTATGAAAAACCCACCGCACAATAACATTTCATCGCGTGCCCAGAATAAGCAAAAAATATGTAAAGAGGGTTTCGAATGACCTTTTTGCCCTTCCTTCTAATTTATTGAAAACATCCACGAAACTACTCTTAAAAAAAACGTTTCGATACTTCATCTTCTTCCATACGCAGCTCACTTTCGAATCTAGGTTTTCACCTCAAAAATCTTCAAAAACTCGTCGAAAAATTTCGGAAAATACCGAGACAAACGACAAAAGTGCTAAAATGGAGGTCCAAACATCATTTTTTTGCGATTCTAAAATTTCGGAAGGCCGTCTAACGGAAAAAGCGGTTACTTTCAGGCTCCTCGAAGATACGCTCATTTTGGGACAAACCGGACCTCGTTTCGACCTCACAGTCAAAAGTTATGCCCCTTCAAAGTTTTAACTGACCATAAAATGGCATTCTCTGTGTTAGTAACACGGAGAATGACATTCTCTGTCTTAATTTACACGGAGACTAGTCATTCTCTGTGTTAGTAACACGGAGAATGGCATTCTCCGTCTTAATTTACGCGGAGAATGGCCATTCTCCGTGTTAAATTACACGGAGAATGGTCATTCTCCGTCTTAATTTACACGGAGAATGGTCATTCTCCGTGTAATTTAGCACGGAGAATGGTCATTACAGTGTTAAAACGCAGGAGAATGGCCATTCTCCGTATTAGAAACACAGAGAATGTCATTCTCCGTGTTAAATAAAACGGAAAATGCCATTCTCCGTGTTAAATAAAACGGAGAATGGTCATTCTCCGTGTAATTTAGCACGGAGAATGGTCATTACAGTATTAAAACGCAAGAGAATGGCCATTCTCCGTATTAGAAACACGGAGAATGCCATTCTCCGTGTTAAATAAAACGGAGAATGGCCATTCTCCGTGTAATTTAGCACGGAGAATGGTCATTACAGTGTTAAAACGCAGGAGAATGGCCATTCTCCGTGTTAGAAACACGGAGAATGCCATTCTCCGTGTAAATTAACACGGAGAATGTCATTCTCCGTGTTAAATAAAACGGAGAATGACATTCTCCGTGTTAATTTACACGGAGAATGGTTATTCCCAGTGTTAAAACGTAGGAGAATGACCATTCTCCGTGTAATTTAGTACGGAGAATGACATTCTCCGTTTCTAAATGACACGGAGAATGACATTCTCCGTGTTAAATGACACGGAGAATGGCCATTCAAATGTTAAAACACAGGAGAATGGTCATTCAAATGTTAAAATACAGGAGAATGGCCATTCTCCGTGTTAGAAACACGGATAATGCCATTCAACACGGAGAGTGACATTCTCTTTGTTAAAAATGCAGGAGAATGACTATTCTTCGTGTGATATCGATGGAGAACAGTTGACAGAAACCTAATTTTTATTATTATTTTGTTTTGTAGAAAGAAATTTGACATGAATAAAGATTCAAGAGTTTTCGTTCTTCTTTCAAAACGATGCTAACTCTTATGGTGAAGAAGAAGATCTTCTCTCCATAATTGACCTAATTGTCGGAGAAGAAGAAGAAGAAGAAGAAGAAGAAGAAGATGAGCGATGATCGGAGTTCGACTGAAAAAAAAGCATGGTGAACTACGAACGATCTTTGCGATCTCTGCTGAAGATGAGAGCAATGAAATTCAGATCTCTCGTGAAGAAGAAGAAGAAGAAGAAGAGAATCGCAATCCAGATCTGAGTTTGTGCGGAGGGGTAGTTATGGTATTAATTTTGTAAATACAGAGCATCTAAAGGGAATCTTTGAATATTTGACGTGAAATTATATAATTCTGGACATTTAATAAAACTCATCCTGCGGGTGGGTTTTTTATACAACCCAACCCCGAAATTGGGTTTCTCAGCAATTCCCAGTTTAAAATTAGTCTAAGTAAAAAAAAAATCTAAACTCTATTATTGGGTATAGAAATTTAAACTCTAATTTTAAATAGGTTTTTTCTAAGGGCACCACCATTATTGCTAGGGGGCAACCCTTACTTGGAGGCAGCCCAAGAAGGTGGAAAATTTGCTAGGGGGCAGCCCAACCCCCCAAACCCTTCATTTCACTTCATTTCTTCTTTTTCCTTCTCTCTCTACCAAAAGCTCCGCAAGCCCTAAAACCCTACTCTCTTCTCCACCTCCTCCTCCTCCCTCTCCCTTGTACTCATCGTCTCCGCCGAACTCGGTGATGAGAGGAGGCCGCCTTCAAGGGCCTCGGCCGCCTCGACAAGACCTCGGTCCGGAGAGACGACGGGGACGAGGAGTACGATTCCTACACGGACGGCGACGACGAGGCGGAGGAGGCGGGAGATGAAGATGAGAACGACATCGCCGTTGCGAACCTCGGCCTTCCTCGGAAGCTGGTCGAGTCCTTGCAGAAAATAGGACTAGCCAGAGATGTGTTGTTGTGGCCGTTGGCTGACAACATTAGGACTGCCATGGTTGGGACAGTCCTAATGTTAAGTAGAACTGCCAAACTCCCTGCAGTCCATTAATGAAAGAGGACTGCAGAAAGTCTGGCAGTCCTCTTTAATTTTGGTCTAAGAATTGGCAGTCCAATCCAAAAATCAAGCAGTTCTTCGAGAATACTTGGCCGAAACTTCATATTCAATCCTTAGAGAAGAAAAACAAACCACACTATTTATCCGTGAGGCTGAATCATATGGATTGATATAGTCAAACTCAAGATCTACCAAACACATTAACTGCAAAATGAAAGAAGAAACGGTTACTATGCAGATCAACAATTACAGGGTTCAATTCAAGAAAAGATGAATGGCAGGTGTACAAATGACACAAGGAGGTTTTTACAAAAACCTTTCCTACCTGCAGTACAAATGACAAAAGCTGAATCCGTGAAGCCGTCGTCCAAGCTGAAACTGAAGAAGAAGACGAAGAAGAGGAACAAGTCGAACCCGTACTCCGCCAGCGGGCTGGACAAGTTCGAGAAGCTGAGTCTCGGTTTATTCAGTTTCAATCTCACAAAGAGTTTCATCTAGGACTGCCAGACTCTTGGCAGTCCAACACTAATGAAGGACTGTCATGGGTCTGGCAGTCCTAGATAAAACTCTCTGTCTATCTAAAGACTGCCAGATTCCTGGCAGTCCAACACTAATGAAGGACTGCCATGGGTCTGGCAGTCCTAGATAAAACTCTCTGTCTATCTAAGACTGTCAGACCCATGGCAGTCCTTCATTAGTGTTGGGCTGCCAGGGATCTGGCAGTCCTAGATGAAACTCTTCACAGAGAGTTTCATACAGGACTGCTAGCCCCCTGGCAGTCCTACATTAAGTTAAGACTGTCAGGGGTCTGACAGTCCTTCATTAAGTTAGGACTGCCAGGGTACTGGCAGTCCTGTATGAAACTGGACCCTCTTCTCTTTTTTTTTCCCTTCCTTTTAAGTTTCCCAAAATAACTATTATTTTCTTTGGGTGGAAAATTAGTATTTTATTTTCTTGTTGTTGTGGTGGTGATTTTCTTCTGATTCTTGGAGAGGTGGCAATGGAGGAGATGGGTTTGTTGAGCTCTGTGCTGGGTTTTGTTGGATTCGGAGTTGAAATCTTTGTTGGGATTGTGATTGGCTATTTTCTCTTCATTTACTTTACTGATGTCAATGTGCTATTCTAGAAAATTTTGGAAAAAAAATTGGGCTTGGGTTTAGAATTTTATGACCTAGAAATGTGGATGAGAAGAAAAGAGTAAGGAAGAAAGAGTAGAGGAAGAGGAAAAGAGGAAATGAAATGAAGTTGATATTTATACCATTCTTTGGGCTAGTCCCAAGTAAAAAAAATTAATGGCAAACTTGTAATATTTTTAAACATTTTTGGGATAGTCCCAAGTAAAATGTGTGGTGCCCTTAGAAAAAATCTTTTAAATATTATAGGAGGTCATGTAACTAAATAACCCTACTTTCTATGTTGGGAAGCGTGTCATGATAGTCTGCAGACGCGGGACTCTACTGCAGAAAATATGGAAGTTGGTTTGACAGTTGGGGTCAAGGAATCAATGGCAGAGAAGTGCGGAATGGAGCTACACTGCTCAAGTTTGAAACGGAACAACTTTGTCAATGTGGGCTAAAGTGGACCAAAATTCCGACCATGATTGGAGCGATGGATGGATTCTGTGTGTACTAAATCGTTGCAACTATAGGTTTCCTTTAGGACTTATTTGGTAATCGGATTTTACTATTTGAATTTAGATTTGAAAATCCTCCAAATTCAAATTATGAATTTTACTATTCAAATCCAACTCTAAATCCAATTCCAACCAAACATAGGATTTGATTTTAAGATTAATAATTAAATTATAGTCATGATCAATAATTAAGCTATTAATTAATTACGATTAATTATAGTTATTATTATTTATAAAGTTAATAATTAACGATTAGTAATTAATGATTAGTAATTAATAATTGACGATTAGTTATTACTAATTATAATTAAAATAATTAATGATTAGTTAATTTTTAAATAAATAATGATTAATAATTAAAGATTAATAATTAATAATTAATGATTAATAATTAATAATTAATGATTAATAATTAATAATTAATAACTATAAATTATAATTAATGATTAATAATTAATAATTAACAATCAATAATTTTTTATTAACGATTAATAATTATAAATTATAAATATTGATTAATAATTAATAATTAACGATTAATTAACTATAAATTAAATATTTAAAAATAGTAATTATAAATTAATATTATTATGATTAGTAAATTATTAATTAATTATTATAAAATATGATTCTAATTATGATTAAAATATTATTAATAATTAAATTAAAATATTATTAAATTATTGTGATTAAAATATTATAAAATATTATTAATTAAAATATTATTGTGATTAAAATATTATAAAATATTATTAAAATATGATAAAGTATTAGAAAATATTATTAATTATAATATTAATTAAAATAATATTAATTAAAATATTAATTACATTATTATAAAATATTATTTATTAAAATATTATTGTGATAAAAATATAATTAAATTAACTAATTTTTTAATTAATAATACTAAACATAGGATATGATTATTAATTAATATTATAATAATACTAATAAATTATTAATTAATATTATAATAATAATATAATAATACTAGTAAATTATGATTATTAACTAAATAATAAAATATTATTAATTAGTATTATAATAATACTAATAAATTATTAATTATGATTATAACGAAATTAACTAATTAACTAATTTTTAGTTAATAATACTATTTTTTATTAATTAATAATACTAATAAAATAGTTAGTTTTTTTATTAATTAACTAATTTTTAAGAAAAATATTAAAGAATAAATATTTTTAACAAAATTATTAAAGATTAACTAATTTTTAATTTACTATTTTTAACAAAATTATTAAATAATAAATATTTTAACAAAATTATTAAAGAATAATTATTTTTTTTCTCCAAAATCCAACCAAATCCAAGTTTTGGATTTTATCATACTTTCCATATCCAAATCCATCTCCAACCAAAGATTTCATAGATTTGTCTTCAAATCCATAAAAATCCAAATCCCACCTCCAAATACGGTATGTTGAGAAGTCAAGCTCGATAGAACTCATTAAGCTTTACACTAAAAGCCAAATGAATTTATTAATTATAGGTTTAATTGTAATTTGATACTTTCAACTATTTCTATCTTTCAGCTTATTACCATAAACTTTAATATACATCAATTTGATATCCTAAAAAAAAGGACAAAATTATCCTTGTCCATCCCCTCCCACCTCCGACTGTCACCACCTCCGCCGGCTGCACCCTCTCGGCCGGCTGCACCATCCCGTCCCCTCTCTCCGCACGGACCATTGTCGGGGGATGGTGCAACAGACGGAGGTGGGGGTGGGGTCGGGGCGTGAGGAGGGGGTGGAATTGGATTGGAAAGGGAAGCATAGTTTCACATTATTTTTATTTTTGGATATCAAGTTAAAAATATTCAATATTTGATGGTATTAAATTGTGGAATAAAAAAATTTAGGGTATCAAATTAAAAAATACTACAAAAGAAGTGTCCTTCTGGGACGCCAAAAATTCGTCTTAAAAAGACCCAAATCAGTCCTAAATCGTAATTTAAGACGAATTTTAGGACGGTATGTAACAGTACTATTAGGGTGGCGTGGCAAAAAGTTTTAGGACGGAAAATACCGTCCTAATTTGGTTTTAGGGTCGAAAAATCTAACCGTACCAAAAGAGTTTGAATTATTATATGTTTATGACTGTTTACTAAACTGTCTCAAAATAAAAGAGTTTTTGACAAATAACATCCGTCCTAAAAAAATTTGCCAGCGTCACAAAAGGATGTTGTTTACATCTAGGACAATTACATAACCATCCCAAAAGTAATACTTATGAAATTATTGTTTGCATTTTTCAGCTATAAAACATACAATTTAAATACACATATAACATAATTCATATGATCATGGCCGTTGTCAAGCTTGTCCTTAGATGTATCTTCATGTGTCGGAGCTCCCATACAAAAAAAAGCTTAACAGCATCAAACATTCTTTACCATTAAGTTGAAGACAAAAAAATCCATATATAATTATAATGTTCAATTGATAAACAACAAAAAAGCTTAACATTCAGCATCCTTTACCATCATTTCCAAAATAAATCCAAAATACAATACATCACACACACCATCAGCTACAAAATCAACCCATTGTCTCCACCATTACATACAAAATTCTAAACCCAAAACATTAAGCACTACACACTGTTTTTGAACCATCTATTAAACATTCAAGTATATCCAACATTAACCCAAAAAATTAACTCAATTTTTTCCATCACAAGATCGTCGCCCATATTTGTATAACACTAGAAAGATTCCAAAATACACACTTAAATAATGAAAAACAAGTTGGCCATGGGGAGGGGGGGAAGAAAAGACACTTAAAATATGCATCTTCTGGAGTATCTGCAAAATTGACAACAAGAAAACGAACATCAGTAAAAGAAATGTTTGAAAATCCACAATTATATTGAATCGCTAAACAATAAGAAAAGGCAACTATTATACATACAAATTCATAAGTCATTAAGACGACTCAAATCCTGTGATGAATAACCAAAAAACAACATTCATAAAAAGTAATGAAACAAGAACTCGAAGAAATCAGCACTTGTTACAGGTGTATAGCAAACTGGGGCAAATCAATCTTAAGTCCAGTCTCCAAAATGACAAGGTATACAACAAATTTTTATGTATATGTACCAACTTTTCAAAGAAGCAACTTGTCGGTGTCAGGTTTTAAAAAAGGGCTTAAACTCTTTAACCAAAAAGATTGTTCTACTTGTTCCAACTCGTATTTTGTGGTCTTGCAACAAGGCTTCTTTTAGAAGCTAAACATGGCAAATATTTTTTACTTAAATGTATTTTCTTTTACTCAAATATCTACATAGGAATTGTTGTATCCTTTTTACTGTCTCAAACCTAGCCTTATTTTCTTATGGGTTAGATCATTTGGTTCCTAACCAATCTATAGGTTCCTGCTGCATTTCTGAACCATCTGAAATGATTCTAACGAAAGAGCAACCACCTAAAAATAACTAGAAAAGTATTAGAGGTGAGTTTATTTTCTCCAACTAACAACATTCGCATTATTGTCTGGATGACTTTTCATACCTAATATTACCAACTTTTCAATAAGTTCATAATAGTCTTCAATCATCAACACGAAATTGAACAGGAAAAATCATACATTTTCTAGAAGCCAGCACACGATCATTGCAATTATATTTCCCTATTGGATGAATGGATTATAATATGATGTTGAGTGCGTAGGTTTCTTAGCATACAAATTTCACTTGATTGAATTTACCCTCCTGTATTTTACTACATATTATATGCAGAGTATTTTACATTATAACTAGATTCAAATTCTTTCAGCTCGAGCATTTTACAACTTTCAAATATGTATAGTTTGTAGCTCTTAAAAAGTCTAATGATGTTTGAATTGATATTTTAAGGGACATTCACTCAACTGACCTCTTCCAGGTATTGAGCCCAGAATTTGCTCTTAGCACACTAAAGGTGTCATCTGGAAATTATCACTTGGTGCTCAACAAACAATAAATTTTAAGTTAAAAATCGAAATGAGGGAGGATTGGGTGTTATCAATCTCAGGAGTCAGAATATAACATTTCCAGTTTGCTAACATTGTTATTCAAATCTATACATCTAATATCCAAACTGCTTGATACATATGCAAATTGGTGAAACCATCATTATTTATGGAAGTTCCATATACATCTCAAGAATATGACTTATAATTATAAGTAACTTACATATTTTTGGCCTTATTTTCAGCATTCTTCTTGCATTGCTCCTTCTGAATTTTCGTCTCCGAATGTGACACCATGTCTCGAGCACATGTTCTTTTCTTGCTGTCTGGATTTCCTAGTCTGTACTAGTCAGTCCCTAGTGAAGGAAAAAGGGATGAACCAAGAATAAATAGGGGTGAGCATTATTCGGTTTTGGACCGAAAACTGAAACGAACCGAACCGAACCGAATAAGAGGTTCGGTTCGGTTTTAAAAAAATTTGGTTCGGTTACGATTTTAAAAATACTAAAATTTCTTATTCGGTTTCGATTTCGGTTTTAGGTTTCAATTTCGGTCCAAAACCGAAAACCAAATAAGAAATTTTAATATATATATATATATATATATATATATATATATATATGTGTGTGTGTGTGTGTGTGTGTGTGTGTGTGTAAAAGTATTAATATATATAGGTATATACTAAATATATATAGGTATATACTAAATATGTCCATGTATATTTAGTTACTATATATATTAACAAAAAAAGCTCAAAAAAAATCAAAAAAAGTATGAATAAACCGAATAAACCGAAAACCGAACCGATTTAATTCGGTTCGGTTTGATTCGGTTTTGGGCCAATTCGGTTCGGTTTCGGTTTTGCTTATTCGGTTTTTGGTTATTCGGTTCGGTTTAAACCGAATAAACTGAATGCTCACCCCTAAGAATAAAGCAACTGCATTTTCACAAAGCATATATACTTGTCATGAAAAAAAACTTTTTTCTTGAGAAAACCATATAGTTCAAGTCTTAGCTCATGGATATCATTCTTTTCTTTCTTCCCAGGGTTCTCTTTTGCATTCTTCATAAAACAAAGATCTACAAATTTTATTTTTAGCTTATTCTATAGTGATTTATGCTTCTCTATGTTGCACAGAACACGGAGACAGAGATGAACATGAGAACATGATACAAATATGAGATATTTTGCATTTTCAGATACTTACCAAAGCGGTCCCCTATGTTGAAAGAATACAGACACAAATACAAAATTGATACAATTATGGGAAACATTTTCCCCACTATTTTTGAAATGTAGCTGTTTCTTTAACCTTGGTATTTAACAAACTTTTATGACATGTTTCTGTAATGCTTGAATGGGATTTCTAAACTGCTAGCAGCTTCTATAACAAGTCGATCAATAACTTGATGTTAACAAAAGGCACTACAAGAAAAATGACTTTTTGGAACAACTTTTTATGTAACAAAATTTATTTCGTTGCAAAAGTTATTTAATTGCAACAACTTTTTTATATTTGTTGCAAAAATTGGATTTGCAATTTTTAAGCAACAAAAAATAAATTGTTCAAATTATTTTGTTACAAAATAGTTGAGGGCACTCTATTCCCGTTCTAAAAAAATGGTGATAAATTTATTTGCAACAAAAAATATTGTTTACAATAAAACCTAATCATGGCAAAAATTATTATTTTTTTTGACAACGCAATAAGTTAATATCCCTTTTACCACATAAATAATTTTCGTTGCCAAAATAATTATTTTAAATCGATTTAGAAAAATTCTCTACCACAAAAAAATTTCCACGAAGAGTACCTTAAACCCGTTCCGTCACCAATAAACCCGCGTACTTTTCCCCCCATAAAATTTCACTTTCCTCAAAAATTTCCCAAAATCTCTCAACCGAATAGGTCTCCCCCACCCTCTCTTCCGAAAATTAGCTCGACAATTATCCTCAGTCCGCTCCACTCCTCTCTCTGTTCCTCTGCTCACGATCCTCTCTCTAAGCCAACAGGAAGTCGCAGGCGTACCCCTCTGCTCCACTCCTCTCCCCTTCCCTGTGCACTCTTCTATTGTTTATATATTATACATTATTGGAGCATTTCATATCTATTTTTAATGTTTTATCATATAATTTATTGTAGGTTGGCTTGCATGTTCGAGGAAAGACTTTTACAGCAGCAAAGCTCAAGATACCTTAGGTGGTTGGGACAACATTTCAATGTTGCTACGGAAGCTACTAAACTTATGCAATCACAATAGAAGCTGAACAGTCATTTTTTTAGACATGAAATTAGGGAATATTTGTTATTACACTTTTGTTGAATAGAAACTTGATACAAGTCTTAGAACTTGTCCTTATGCAATGTATCAGCTGTATTAGCAAAGAATGTGAATGGATATTTTTAACTCTTTTATTTTAATGAAATGAATTATTCCAAAGTGTTTTATTGTTTGTTACAACAAGATTTATAGTCTTGTATTAGAATTAATGTTAATTGCCAGGTAATAAAGAAGCAACTAGATGCACTACATTATTTTGTTGCAACAAAAAATTTCTAATTTTTGCAACAATTTTTTGTTGTTGAAAATATTCATTTTTCATGAATTTTCTCAAACTTTTGAGACAACTAGAATAGTGTTTGTGACGAAAAATTTGTTTCCAATAGAAGTACAAAGGGACAAAAATATTTGTTGCAAATAAAAATACGTGCAACGAAACCATTTTGTTGCCATAAAATATTATAGGCAACAAACTATTTGTTGTAAATAATATTATTTATAACAAAAAAATTTGTTGTAAAAAAACATTATTTACGACGAGAACTATTTTGTTGCTAAGTTTGCAACGAACCAAAAAATCGTTGCAAAAGACCTTTTGGTACGCACTTATGGCGACGAATTGGATAACGAAACAGTTTTGTTGCAAATACCTTTTTATAACAAATTAATCATCTTTTGCAACAATATATTTTGCTGCAAAAAGTAGAAATTCTTGTAGTGAGGAATAAAAAAGGACTACTTAAAGTTTCATGTGTAAGGAAATGCATCACAACCAGCTGATGTTAAATTCTGTTAAAACTTATATTGTTGTAATGGCATTCAAATTCATATATTATAAATATAGGTTAATTATTTTGATATGTAAAGTGTCGTACTATAGAATGCAAGGGTTTTGGAAATTGGAAGTACACTTGGCAAAGAAATAGTGTATACACTGCACAACTCAATTAGACGACAACCAAAAACCTGTAATCAGACTAGTGTCGTAACATGTTTACAATTTTTTAGAGTAAAGGGTGGAAAATCCTTCTTTGTTTCATTAATGGTAATTAATGAAACAAAGACTCAAGTACAAGATAAACTCCAAATATAATTAGTAGCAATTTGAAAGACATTGCAGGAACCATTACAAAATTTCATTGAAAGTAAATCCAAATCATAAATTTTGTAATAGTGTGGATTCACAACTAGGCCTGAACAATAGTTGAAGATACCCGATGAAGAGATTTCAAACAATACAAACCAGAGTTTCAAGCTTGTGTTGTTCATATGCAACATAAACATCTTCGATGTTCTCCACAAAACCAAGAACCTGATGCAATCAAAAGTCGAGTATAAAAGAGAGGATGATACATACAATGTTGATGATTGATACACGTTGGAAATGGACTAGATGGGATCAGGTTTTTCTTTTAGAGCCCTTGGCCAATTTTTATAGAACTATAAAAAAATGTGACAAGTGATATTAGTATCCCAGCTAGAAATGGCAAATACATAAAACAATAAATGCATAAAAATAAGATAACTAATCTACTCTTTAAAAATATATATGCTTCAATTCTTTAATTCAGAGTTCGTTCGACAGATGGCTATCAAAAGTGTCAGGTAGCGAGAAAATCAGATAATGCCATGGTCCCAGCATGAATAGAAGTACTCGCATATCTTGTCGATATGTACAAGTCTTTAACATTCAACTATCAACCAACTAATTAATTGTTCAGATGATAAATCTATTCAATTCTTTACATAATGACCAGAGGGTGACATACATTAGAGAAGTGCTATACAATGCAATTAGTTGGTAATTTGAGATGGTAAAAATTACCTAAATGTGGCAACGAGTACATTTGGGCATGCAAAGTGAAGGATGTGAAAGAATTATAAATCTCCAATCTCGACTGTATATTCTTCAGATGCCTACAAGACAAAGCTATTGTGTTCCTTGGTGCCTACTCATTATCTTGGTGATACCATGCAACAATGAGTAAAATTGTGGAACCCAATTATAGAAAATAAAGGCTACATTTTCTTAGAATGGGTTAAAAAGCATGACATTGCTAACCTTAGCTAGGAATGGAAAATACATAAAACATAAATCCATAAAATGAAAAAAACTATTATACTCCTCACTACTAATTAAAAAAAGATGGGTACAGGGGGAAATGTGACTATTGAATCATGATCGACCGCAAAATCATTTGCCCTTGACTTCCTGCCTCAAGAATCTGTCATTGGGTCTCAAGAAGAATCTAGTGACCTTCTCTACAAACCATTACTCAAATCTAACCCCAAAACTGATATGACATTCTTAACATCCATTGCTATTTTTGAGAGAATGGGAACTGGGAAAGATGACCACTCATACTGACAGACCTAAAGTGCTCACATTCTCGTGGAATTCAGGACATCTTAAATAATACAGGATCAATAATTGATAGAAATACTTAATCATAACAATGCCTACACATGCCTCGGATGAAACCCCAGTCCAACCAAAATGGGCACGAGTAGTTGGGGAGTAATAATCAAAGCCTTCAAAAATAGAATCAATTTCAATTGTGGTCTGAGCAGTAGAGGAGAGAGTTCGACCTCTCACATGATGTTTTAAGCCTCATACGGTCCCTTGGGTTTCCATTGACGTCCTTCGTATGCTTCCTCTTTAACTCATGGACGAAGTGGTTCACCATCCAGTTGTCGGAGACTCGGGTGTCTCCAGTTGTAGCCTTCACTTCAAATATACCCTCTTGAACTGACGAGGAGAGAAAATAATTCATAGATCTGATGTTATAGATCAAATAAGATTAGAATAAAACGAGAATTGAAGGAGTAGAATTTCACCGAGTAATTTGTAGAATTTCACCGAGTAATTTTTCTTGCAAACCTAGGGGCACCGGACCCGGCCACTTGCCAAGGACCGCGTCCACAAATATCGGGTGCGGAAGTCGTAGAGGCAGAGGAACCTCGGCTTGTGGCCACCACCAGAACAGGTTACCGATGGTGAGGACTAGGTATTCTGCTGCTCCGCGACGCTACTCATATCGACTAGAATAACGTGCAGCCAAAATTGGGGATACTAAAATTTTTGAAGGAAAATATACCTATGAATTTGATCGAAGATTGCCAAGCAGCATCATCGAACTTTGAGAGAGTCTTTGTTAAGATCTGAGAGAGATTCAATTAAGATCTACCAAGATGCAAGCACATAGGGTTGAAGAATCGGCTAGCAGCAAAATTCAGAGAGGAGGGTTTCCCATGAGTACAATGACTGAGGAAAGTGAGAGAGAGAGAGAGAGAGAGAGAGAGAGAGAGAGAGACGATGTGTATATTTGTGTAGAGAATAAGTTCTGAAAGTTTTGGGATGGACGGTCTAGATTAAGCCATCCGATCGAACGGTCAAGATGGAGACATGTGGAGGTAAACTTTCCTCCCATAAAATTTGGCAATTAGCAGCCAAATGTGTGGCACTCCCGCCCAGCTATTTGGGACGATAATGTGAATTATTTGGAACAAATTTTTTTATTAGTCCCAAATAGTGATCCATTTTCACAATCTGTCCCAAAAAAATATAACTTTTTGTTACTAAAAATATAGCCGTCCCTAGAACTATACTTTTAGGACTTTTTAGACTAGTGTTCCTAATAGTGTCGTCCCAAAAAGACACTTTTTTTGTAGTGAAACTAAAATAGGAAAGGTATCAAGTTAAAATTAAATCTTAATTATACTTTTTAACTGTTCTCATTGCCAACCAAAAACTTCAAAATAAAGCATCAAAACACTCTGATAATGCTAAGCACTTTGATACCTGAGTTTATGTCTCAATAAAGTCACATATTCCAACCCAAATAATCAAATGAGTAAATGTCAGAGTGGTGAAGCTAGTAGTATAAAATGGAGAACTAGTAAGAGTATACAATCATACATGATCATCTCTAATTGTAGTCTAGAATATAAACAAGTATGTTGTCCGTAGGCGGGTGCAAGATGACACTTGCTCGGTGGCTAAACACATCAAGAAAATATACAAAATATACAACTCAGATGCTCTATTGGTTGTCCTCCTGGTGCTGACCATCGAGCATGATGTATGAAAGATCCTCTGACTCTGCTACCCATACAAAACTAGCGGGGTCAATCTCAGATAGCAAGTACCACAAAAAAAAACCTCTATAATGTACTAAAACCATAATACAAGCATATAAATGGAACCAATAAATAAATAACAATAAGAAAAATAGAGCAAGAAAGTAAACTGAGTGACAATAAAAATATGAAACATGTAAATGGATACTGATACAGGAACAATAACTATAGTAAAAAATATAAACCTTCCATCAATCTCGGTCAGTCATAAAAAATGGCTTGATAACATTAGCTAAATAGGATTTTCACATTCCTGATTACTATCATAGACATTTAGGTTCCAATGAAAACATGCGTTGTTGTTATCCAGGTGAAACGGTAATATATGTGCCACACATTGGTGAGCTAATAATAAGTACATGATTGCAACACTCAACGATGAATTGGAAGTGTGTCCCTCACGACGGAGGACTCCAAATCCATACATGGCCGGGATAACAGGAGTGCATACAACCTGAAACCTCCCCTCCAAATGAATCTAGATGATCATTCTAGTTATTAATTCCTGAACATTTTTATTTGAATTTTTGGACATGGTCATCCGTAGAATCCATCATATACGTAATTTTCCCCTTAGAAAATGCAAGACTCGACAATGTTTTTACATTTACAATCATTGGCATATAATAAGCTAGTACTCCACGGCGCTATAATCACTATATACTAGAGTACGCTATGATGAGCCATATAGAGAATCTATACGGTATCAATACAATACAGTACAATACGGTATAGTATGGTACAATACGACACATATTAGACGCCACCAGACATGATATCGATGCCTTGTCATAAGCGGCCAATCATAATAGTACATTGTTATAATCGTGCTAACTCCATGCAGTCACGACATAATGCAGAGGATACCTACGTATTCGGACTGTTCGTAAAAATACGGGAAGTGATATGATGCTCCGACATGTGAAAGATAAACATCGTGTAATAGGGATACCCTCATGCACGAGACACAGTTATTGCCACGGTCAATATCCATACAGTTATGAACTTAAAGGATAAGCTTTTTCCAAGCTATGTCGTCAAGTGAACATCAGATTCCCACAACCGTCGTTGTCGTCCCCTTATCGTCTAATTACTCATTATTTGTTTTGCTCTGATATGTCATAAAGATCCTCCTCCATACAGTGGCCTAGTAAGACATCATCGTGTCCAAGTCCTAGTCATGATATACATTACAAGATTGTAGCATCTAGGTCGCTGTGTTGATATCCCTCAAAGCAAAGATATCCTCTTGATCGTCTATCTTTGAGCTTCTTGTCACGATCCGCACCCTAGAGTAAGGGCACGAGAAGTGGGTACGTCCAGCCTACGCCGCAGTGTCGGCGGTAGAACGCTGTCCTAGGTCAATCATCTAACAATACCAAAGTACCTGTACAGTTTATACTCTCCGAATGGAGGTGACATAACAATATACATCTCAATCACATCTAGGGTAGAAGAACGAAAGACAGATAGATAGATAGATCGATAGATAGATAGATAGTAACTCAAGAGAGCAGTATCATAGATGAATAAGTCTAAGTGTCTAGTACAACATAATATCCAGAATGTCGACCCAATATACAGAATAAGTCTAAGAGTCTATACATCTCAACGTCTCGAAATACAACTCAAAATGTGAGACAAAATGATAATACAGAAAGACTGTCTAGCTAAACTAGCCTAGACTACTGGGGCAACATCCTCAGCTGCAGGTGGATCCTGTTGAGGGTCCACAACATAAGTGTCATCTAGTCCTGCTCCATAATAGGTAGTCACCAGGGCCTCATCCTCATCCTCTGTAATATTTTCAACAGGTCCAGTCAGGACAGGAACGAGCACAATACATCTCACACAGTTCATATCAGGTTAGGAAATACGATACAGGTAATAGAGTAAGATACAAGAAATGCTGAAAGAAAATATACGCTGTAAAAGAGATAGCTGTAATGAAATATCTACTGTATATAGAGAACTATAAGTGACTAGTGATGTAGAGTACAAGATAGGCATGTGAATGGCTAGAATTTATACATGATTACACTACTGAGTTTGCACATGATTACACTACTTTGGAATTATTCACATATCCACTTCTACTCCCCCGTTACCCCAATCAATACACAAGGATCGAGACAAGTTACGTTATTATACATGATAT